>JAXCGZ010014000.1:0-15000 GCA_037179515.1 Halocaridina rubra | reverse complement strand
CAAAGCGCTGATGGATTTAGATGTTCATAAAGCTACAGGTCCTGATGACATATCCCCTCATGTGCTTAAAAAATGCGCAAACACAATATCAGTGGCACTAAGTATCATATTTAAGGAGTCACTGGAGTCGGGGGAGATTCCAAGATGCTGGAAACAAGCAAATGTGATACCTATCTTCAAAAAGGGAAGGAGGGATACGGCTCTGAACTATAGACCAGTTTCCTTGACCAGCATAGTTTGCAAACTTATGGAGAAACTACTAAGGAAACATATCTCTCTTCACTTGGAATCCTTCAACTTTTTGTCAGTGAGGCAACATGGCTTCAGAGAAGGAAGATCAACAGTAACAAACTTATTAGAATTTTATGATGAGGTAAGCCAAATCTTACAGGAAAGAGAGGGCTGGGCAGATTGCATATTCCTAGACTTCCAGAAAGCGTTTGACACTGTTCCACATGGGAGACTTATTAGGAAGCTGCAATCAATGGCTAGAATAGGTGGAAATGTCTTGGAATGGATAAAAACTTACTTAGAAGGAAGGGAACAGAGGGTTAGAGTAAGACACTCAGTGTCTGAATGGAGAAGAGTTAGTAGTGGAGTTCCACAGGGTTCAGTTTTAGGGCCACTTTTGTTCCTTGTATATGTAAATGACCTACCAGAGTCTGTAAATTCATTCATGAATATGTTTGCAGATGATGCAAAGATTGTGAAGAAAGTAAAAAACAAGAACAATGGTAGAGAACTTCAGGAGGATCTAAATAATCTGCATGAGTGGTCAGAAAAGTGGCTAATGAAATTCAATACCTCAAAATGTAAGGTAATGAGAATGGGTACAAGTGCAAGAAGGCCCAAGCTTGACTACTCGGTGGCTGGAGTACAACTTCAAGAGACAGAAAATGAGAGAGATCTAGGAGTAAACATACTGGCAGATTTGTCTCCAGAAATACATATAAATGGCGTAGTAAGGGCAGCATATGCATTCTTATCAAATGTAAGGGTAGCCTTCAGGCACATGGACAAGGAAATGTTCAGAAATATTTATGTAACCTATGTGAGGCCAAAACTCGAATATGCAGCCCCCTTTTGGAATCCGCACTTGAAAAAGCACATAGCTAAGCTTGAAAAAGTTCAAAGACATGCCACGAAACTGGTGCCAGAAATACGCAATCTCGGTTATGATGAGAGGCTGAGGGAATTAGACTTGCCATCACTCGAAGCTAGAAGAGTAAGGGGGGATATGGTGACAGTCTTTAAATTCCTTCATGGTTATGATAGAGTGGATAGGGATCGATATTTCGATATGGCTGGCTCTAGAACTAGAGGTCATAGTTTGAAGCTTCGTAAGAAAACTTGTTTGCAGGATGTAAGGAAATACTTTTTCAGTGTAAGAGTAGTTGATAATTGGAATTCGCTAAGCGAGGAGGTAGTTAATGCTATCTCAATCCATAGTTTTAAGGACAGGTATGATAAGTATCACTAAGTCTAAAAATGGAACCGATCAGGAGACGGGAAGATACGAGCTTTGGGCTCTTTCCCGTAAACACAATTAGGTAATCACAATTAGGTAATCACACACACCTATGTGAGGCCAAAACTCGAATATGCAGCCCCCTTTTGGAATCCGCACTTGAAAAAGCACATAGCTAAGCTTGAAAAAGTTCAAAGACATGCCACGAAACTAGTGCCAGAAATACGCAATCTCAGTTATGATGAGAGGCTGAGGGAATTAGATTTACCATCACTCGAAGCTAGAAGAGTGAGGGGGGATATGGTGACAGTCTTTAAATTCCTTCATGGTTATGACAGAGTGGATAGGGATCGATATTTTGATATGGCTGGCTCTAGAACTAGAGGTCATAGTTTGAAGCTTCGTAAGAAAACTTCTTCGCAGGATGTAAGGAAATACTTTTTCAGTGTAAGAGTAGTTGATAATTGGAATTGGCTAAGCGAGGAGGTAGTTAATGCTATCTCAATCCATAGTTTTAAGGACAGGTATGATAAGTATCACTAAGTCTAAAATGGAACCGATGAGGAGACGGGAAGATACGAGCTTTGGGCTCTTTCCCGTAAACACAATTAGGTAATCACACACACACACACACACACACACACACACACACACACACACACACACACACACACACACACACACACACACTTCAGGAGGATCTAAATAATCTGCATGAGTGGTCAGAAAAGTGGCTAATGAAATTCAATACTTCAAAATGTAAGAAAATGAGAATGGGTACAAGTGCAAGAAGGCCCAAGCTTGACTACTCGGTGGCTGGAGTACAACTTCAAGAGACAGAAAATGAGAGAGATCTAGGAGTAAACATACTGGCAGATTTGTCTCCAGAAATACATATAAATGGCATAGTAAGGGCAGCATATGCATTCTTATCAAATGTAAGGGTAGCCTTCAGGCACATGGACAAGGAAATGTTCAGAAATATTTATGTAACCTATGTGAGGCCAAAACTCGAATATGCAGCCCCCTTTTGGAATCCGCACTTGAAAAAGCACATAGCTATGCTTGAAAAAGTTCAAAGACATGCCACGAAACTGGTGCCAGAAATACGCAATCTCAGTTATGATGAGAGGCTGAGGGAATTAGACTTACCATCACTCGAAGCTAGAAGAGTGAGGGGGGATATGGTGACAGTCTTTAAATTCCTTCATGGTTATGACAGAGTGGATAGGGATCGATATTTTGATATGGCTGGCTCTAGAACTAGAGGTCATAGTTTGAAGCTTCGTAAGAAAACTTCTTTGCAGGATGTAAGGAAATACTTTTTCAGTGTAAGAGTAGTTGATAATTGGAATTGGCTAAGCGAGGAGGTAGTTAATGCTATCTCAATCCATAGTTTTAAGGACAGGTATGATAAGTATCACTAAGTATAAAATGGAACCGATCAAGAGACGGGAAGATACGAGTTTGGGGCTCTTTCCCGTAAACACAATTAGGTAATCACAATTAGGTAATCACACACACACACAAGCAGCACCTTAAATTTTGGCATCTCCAGCTCTCATTTCGCTCTTTTTTGTTAGTGAGTGTTTCCAAACCATAAAACCCAGCTGATTTTCCTATCGTCTTGTAAAGTTTGCCTTTTACTTTTGCAGGTACCCATTTGTCACATATTGCTGCTGTTACTCTTCTCCACCCCCTCCATTCTACCTGCACTCTCCTTTTCACCTCTCTACCACACTCTCTGTTTCTTTAAACAATTGATTCTATATACTTACACTCATCCACTTCGGCACTTCTATGCCTTGTATTCACACCATGTGCTCTTGCTGGGTTGCATTCCTCTTTTCTCCAAGGCATACTCCACCTCTCCAGGTTCGCCTCAACTTGTTCCCTACTGTCACTACAGATCACATTGGAATCCGCAAACATAAGTGTCTATAGCGACTCCTGTTTGATCGTGTCTGTCTACCTTTCCATTATAATAGCAAACAAGAAAAAGCTCATGCTTGATCTCTGATGGAATCTCACCTCCAATTTTATCCCATCCAGCAATTCTGCAGCACACCTAACTACTGTTACAATGTCCTCATACAAATCCTTCACCACTCTTACTTACTTCTCAGCAACTCCCGACTTTCTCATACAATACCACAACTCCTCTCTCGGCACCCTGTCATACACCGTCTATAAATCTGCACACGCACACACACACACACACACACACACACACACACACACACACACACACACACACACACACTTTTGTTCCTTGTATATGTAAATGACCTACCAGAGTCTGTAAATTCATTCATGAATACGTTTGCAGATGATGCAAAGATTGTGAAGAAAGTAAAAAATGAAAACAATGGTAGAGAACTTCAGGAAGATCTAAATAGTCTGCATGAGTGGTCAGAAAAGTGGCAAATGAAATTCAATACTTCAAAATGTAAGGTAATAAGAATGGGCACAAGCGCAAGAAGGCCCAAGCTTGACTACTCGGTGGCTGGAGTACAACTTCAAGAAGCAGAAAGTGAGAGAGATCTAGGAGTAAACATACTGGCAGATTTGTCTCCATAAATACATATAAATGGCATAGTAAGGGCAGCACATGCATTCTTATCAAATGTAAAGGTAGCCTTCAGGCACATGAACAAGGAAATGTTCAGAAATATTTATGTAACCTATGTGAGGCCAAAACTCGAATATGCAGCCCCCTTTTGGAATCCACTCTTGAAAAAGCACAAAGCTAAGCTTGAAAAAGTTCAAAGACATGCCACGAAACTGGTGCCATAAATACGTAATCTCAGTTATGATGAGAGGCTGAGGGAATTAGACTTACCATCACTCGAAGCTAGAAGATTGAGGGGGGATATGGTGACAGTCTTTAAATTCCTTCATGGTTATGATAGAGTGGATAGGGATCGATATTTTGATATGGCTGGCTCTAGAACTAGAGGTCATAGTTTAAAGCTTTGTAAGAAAAGTTCTTTGCAGGAAGTAAGGAAATACTTTTTCAGTGTAAGAGTAGTTGATAACTGGAATTGGCTAAGCGAGGAGGTAGTTAATGCTATCTCAATCCATAGTTTTAAGGACAGGTATGATAAGTATCACTAAGTATAAAATTGAACCGATGAGGAGACGGGAAGATACGAGCTTTGGGCTCTTTCCCGTAAACACAATTAGGTAATCACAAGAAGGCCCAATCTTGACTACTCGGTGGCTGGAGTACAACTTCAAGAAACAGAAAGTGAGAGAGATCTAGTAGTAAACATACTGGCAGATTTGTCTCCAGTATAAAATGGAACCGATCAGGAGACGGGAAGATACGAGCTTTGGGCTCTTTCCCGTAAACACAATTAGGTAATCACACACACACACACACTTCAGGAGGATCTAAATAATCTGCATGAGTGGTCAGAAAAGTGGCTAATGAAATTCAATACTTCAAAATGTAAGGTAATGAGAATGGGTACAAGTGCAAGAAGGCCCAAGCTTGACTACTCGGTGGCTGGAGTACAACTTCAACTGACAGAAAATGAGAGAGATCTAGGAGTAAACATACTGGCAGATTTGTCTCCAGAAATACATATAAATGGCATAGTAAGGGCAGCATATGCATTCTTATCAAATGTAAGGGTAGCCTTCAGGCACATGGACAAGGAAATGTTCAGAAATATTTATGTAACCTATATGAGGCCAAAACTCGAATATGCAGCCCCCTTTTGGAATCCGCACTTGAAAAAGCACATAGCTAAGCTTGAAAAAGTTCAAAGACATGCCACGAAACTGGTGCCAGAAATACACAATCTCAGTTATGATGAGAGGCTGGGGGAATTTAACTTACTATCACTCGAAGCTAGAAGATTTAGGGGGAATATGGTGACAGTCTTTAAATTCCTTCATGGTTATGATAGAGTGGATAGGGATCGATATTTTGATATGCTGGCTCTAGAACTAGAGGTCATAGTTTGAAGCTTCGTAAGAAAACTTCTTTGCAGGATGTAAGGAAGTACTTTTTCAGTGTAAGAGTAGTTGATAATTGGAATTCGCTATGCGAGGAGGTAGTTAATGCTAACTCAATCTACAGTTTCAAGGACAGGTATGATAAGTATCACTAAGTACAAAATGGAACAGATCAGGAGACGGGAAGATACGAGCTTTGGGCTCTTTCCAGTAAGCACAATTAGGTAATCACAAGTAGATAATCACTCACAAAGATATTTCCAAGCATGTGCAAATGGACTCTCATTTACATAAATACAGTTATTTATACTTTTAAGCACACATGCAAGTATACATATGCATTCAAGCGCATATACACACACATATAAATGCAAATATAAATACATACATACATACATACATACTGTACATATAAGCATTCATACACATATACACTGATGCTAACATACAAGTACATATGTGCACATACATGATTACATATATATTTATGACACTCAAGTCACTTTCAAACACACAGAAGAGAGTGTAAATAGTGTAAGCACATAACTATATTCTCTTAATTCAGAATAGATCTCTTCAAACAAACACAAATATAAATTCTGGCACAAAACAAACAAGAATAAGCTACAACTGCCGTGGATATGGCAAGTTCATCTGAACAATCATCCTTTCATTCACGAATGCACACGCACACATTGAATAAACATCTGATAGTCCTAAATATAAAATCACTTACATACACATACATACATACATAAATACATACATACATACATTCGAAAATCTTCGCATTCTGCTAACGAGTTTGCTAACTGCCTTTTTTTGGAATAACAAACCAAGAAATTATGATATAGTCGTAGGTTCCAGAGGTTACTGAAAAGAAGCAGGAGAGTCGAGAGAGAGAGAGAGAGAGAGAGAGAGAGAGAGAGAGAGAGAGAGAGAGAGAGAGAGAGAGAGAGAGAGAGAGAGAGAGAGAGAGAGAGAGAGAGAGAGAGAGAGAGAGAGAGAGTATTTTGCGCTTACTTACATGTACAAAAGTGCATTTGTAATTAAAGTCAATCACGAAAGAATCAAAGGCCTTGCAAAGAAGATTTAAAAAGAGTAATTGCTTAATATGCATTTATACTTTGGTATATCAAGAATGATAAAGTATAATCTTGCTGACAAAGGTGTAATCAAGCTCAATTCGGTGCTGTCTAAAGCCTGGATTATTAGAGGGATGATGTGAGAGAGGGCATCATCCGTCCATCACACGGTGCCCAAAAGTAAATACTCGCCTCCAAGAACTCGTTGAAAAACAGAAAAAAATTACGATATCATGCAATATTATTTTAAGTAAATAAAAGATTGTTGCACAAAATATCGTAACTGGAAATATTTTAGTGCATCTTCTACAGTATTCATCAAGTTCCTCACATCCTACTTATTGGGAGCTTTTCCAAAGTTCATTTGGGGGGTCACTGTTTCTATAATAATATCTTAAACACTACTGATGGCACTTAATTCTATGGCCGGATAACATTCGTTCCTGACACGACCCCCATCCTTTGCCCAGGCTATGCAACTAGCAATGAATTGAGATGGTTTGTTCTCCCTGCAAATATGCAGCAATCAACTGAGAGCCGCATCATCTGATGGTGTTTTCATAAGCTACCTGAGGGCTGATTATAAGAAGAAATAATCAGACTTCAAGATCTTTGGAAATATAAATGCTCTGCCTTACAAAACCGGAGGACCAAGAACATATCTATTTTCATGTCTTATATTCAATGAAATTTGTATTTCATGCTGTATATATCTTCAGCGAACTAATGCAATGAAAAATAACGAAATCTAAAAAGGAATTAAGATTAAATTGGTCACAGTTTCCCAAGACGTCATGTCACTTTTAATTATTGTACCCAGGAAAGATGAGGCGGTGCTCCTTTAGTCATCCTCTGAGGTAAGATTTAAGAATGTCATGATATCCCGGGGGGACCGAAATTAATTTCTTTTTCTATATTATTTTTACTCCAGTTCATTACTGTAGATCTCTCCAGAATAAACCACATTCTACTAGCTAGTGCATACACACGCACACACACACACACACACACACACACACACACCACACAAACACACACACACATAATTACACAGACACACACACCGAGACCAACAAAAGTAACCTTTGAGAGAGGGGAAACATGTAGGGAAATATTGTTGAGAAAAAAAGTCTAAAAGACCTTCAAGAATTCAAAGAAGTGTTCATTAGACGATACAGAACACAGGAAGAGATGGGGAAGATCAAAAACTTGTTGGAAGAGGCTAGAAGGTTAAATGAGGAAAGAAATGAAGAAGAGAAGAAAAATTTTCATTTCAGAGTTCTTCCAGACAAAGGGGAGATAAAGAAGATAATGACAGAAAATAAGGGGATGAGGCCTCATTTAGATTGTTATACACAAATGCTGATGGAAGCTGGTAAGGCAGTAGAATTAAAAGATAGGATTCACAACAGTAAGGCAGATATAGTAGCAATTACAGAGACTAAGTTGAGTGAGGACATAAACAGTGTCACAGTTTTTCCTAAGGGCTTCAGAATACTAAGGGTTGAAAGATCTGAGAGGACTGGTGGAGGGATAGCACTGCTCATAAGTGAAAGGATTCAAGTTGAAGAAATAAACTTGGCTATAGAAAGTGAGTTCAAGGAATTTCTTGTTGCTCGCAAAAATACTGGGTCAGAGAGCATTATAATAACTGTTGTATATAACCCACCAAGGAACCAGAATAGGCTTGAAGTTTATGAGGAAAGTCATATAGGTACTATTGAAGTCATAAACTCAGTTGTTAACTTGGCACGGGAGAAAAAATGTAGGATTTTGATTATGGGAGATTTTAATCATAAAGAGATAGATTGGATAAATCTTGACCCACACAGTGGTGAGGACTCATTCGGGGCAAGATTCCTAGATTGCGTACAAGGGAATTTCCTACACCAACATGTAATGGAACCAACAAGGGCCAGGGGTGGGGATGAGCCATCACTACTTGATCTAGTATTCACAGATAATGTGTTGGATATTGAAAAAATTGAGTATGAACCACCAATTGGAAAGAGTGACCACTGTGTGTTGTTGATGGAGTATATCATTGAAGATATTCTGCCTGAGAGTAGAGGAACTGAGGACATGAGGAGGAGCTATCCGAAATGAGATTACATCAAAATGAATGAACTTTTTGCAGTTATTGACTGGAGAACCTTATTTTACAACAAATCTGTACAAGAAATGTATGACATCTTTTGTGAGAAATATGGGAAGATAGTAGATTGCTGCATACCTGTCACCAAAGTAGGTGTAATTCATGCCAGAGAGAAATGGTTCGATAATGGGTGTAAAAGAGCTAAGGAGTGGAGAGACAAATGCTGGAAAAGGTATAGGAGGAGAAAAAACATAAATGCCTGGCAAACCTACAAAAGAGCAAGAAATGACTACCTAAGTAAAAGGAGAGAGGCAGAGAGAGACTATGAGAGGGACATCACCAGGAAGGCTAAAGAAAATCCCAAGCTTTTCCACAGCTCTATCAGAGGAAAACTGAAGGTAAAAGAACAGGTTTTAAGGCTAAAGAGAGCGGATGGAAGCATCACTGAGACGGATGATGAGATCTGCAAAGAAATGAACAAGGAGTTTCAGTCAGTATTTACAGTAGCAAATACCCCACCCCCTCAGATTGCAGAGATAGAAGCTCAAGGGCCGGCATTAGAGAATATCAACCTTACAGCCAAAGAGGTATGCAAAGCGCTGATGGATTTAGATGTTCATAAAGCTATAGGTCCTGTTGACATATCCCCTCATGTGCTTAAAAAATGCGCAAACTTAATATCAGTGGCACTAAGTATCATATTTAAAAAGTCACTGGAGTCAGGGGAGATTCCAAGATGCTGGAAACAAGCAAATGTGATACCTATCTTCAAAAGGGGAAGGAGGGATATGGCTCTGAACTATAGACCAGTTTCCTTGACCAGCATAGTTTGCAAAGTAATGGAGAAACTACTAAGGAAATATATCTCTCTTCACTTGGAATCCTTCAACTTTTTGTCAGTGAGGCAACATGGCTTCAGAGAACGTAGATCAACAGTAACAAACTTATTAGAATTTTATGATGAGGTAAGCCGAATCTTACAGGAAAGAGAGGGCTGGGCAGATTGCATATTCCTCGACTTCCAGAAAGCGTTTGAAACTGTTCCACATGGGAGACTTATTAGGAAGCTGTAAGCAATGGCTAGAATATGTGGAAATATTTTGGAATGGATAAAAACTTACTTAGAAGGAAGGGAGCAGAGAGTTAGAGTAAGACACTCAGTGTCTGAATGGAGAAGAGTTAGTAGTGGAGCTCGACAGGGTTCAGTTTTAGGGCCACTTTTGTTCCTTGTATATGTAAATGACCTACCAGAGTCTGTAAATTCATTCATGAATATGTTTGCAGATGATGCAGAGTTTGTGAAGAAAGTAAAAAAACGAGAACAATGGTAGTGAACTTCAGGAGGATCTAAATAATCTGCATGAGTGGTCAGAAAAGTGGCTAATGAAATTCAGTGCTTCAAAATGTAAGGTAATGAGAATGGGTACAAGTGCAAGAAGGCCCAAGCTTGACTACTCGATGGGTGAAGTACAACTTTAAGAGGCAGAAAATGAGAGAGACCTAGGAGTAAACATACTGACAGATTTGTGTCCAGAAATACAGAAAAATGGCATAGTAAGGGCAGCATATGCATTCTCATCAAATGTAAGGGTAGCCTTCAGGCACATGGACAAGGAAATGTTCAGAAATATTTATGTAACCTATGTGAGGCCAAAACTCGAATATACAGCCCCCTTTTGGAATCCACACTTGAAAAAGCACATAGCTAAGCTTGAAAAAGTTCAAAGACATGCCACGAAACTGGTGCCAGAAATACGCAATCTCAGTTATGATGAGAGGCTGAGGGAATTAGACTTACCATCACTCGAAGTTAGAAGATTGAGGGGGGATATGGTGACAGTCTTTAAATTCCTTCATGGTTATGATAGAGTGGATAGGGATCGATATTTTGATATGGCTGGCTCTAGAACTAGAGGTCATAGTTTGAAGCTTCGTAAGAAAACTTCTTTGCAGGATGTAAGGAAATACTTTTTCAGTGTAAGAGTAGTTGATAATTGGAATTGGCTAAGCGAGGAGGTAGTTAATGCTATCTCAATCCATAGTTTTAAGGACAGGTATGATAAGTATCACTAAGTATAAAATGGAACCGATCAGGAGACGGGAAGATACGAGCTTTGGGCTCTTTCCCGTAAACACAAGTAGGTAATTACAATCAGGATATTACAATCACACACACACAATCACGCACACACACACACACACACACACACACACACACACAATCACACACACACACACACACACACACACACACACACACACACACACACACACACACAATCACACCCACACACACACACACACACACACACACACACACACACACACACACACGAGTAGATTATATATTTTTGTCAATCTTTTAGGCTATTAATCACCTTACTACTTTTAAGCGGAAACTGCATGATCACTTAATAGTTTCAAAACAAAACTATTACTTATGCTACAATTTTAGAAGAAGAAGACGAAGAAAAGCTGGGGGAGGAGGAAGCGGAAGAAGAGAGGGAGGAGGGGTAGAAGGGGGAAGGAAAGTCTTAAAAGGACTAAATTAGAACAAAGATTGACTTGATAAGAAAAACGGTAATGGCTTTCAACGCGCACACACACACACACACACACACACACACACACACATACACACTATATTATCATAACAGAAGAAGAAGAAGAAGAAGAAGAAGAAGAAGAAGAGGAAGAAGAAGAAGAAGAAGAAGAAGAAGAAGAAGAAGAAGAAGAAGAGAGAGAGAGAGAGAGAGAGAGAGAGAGAGAGAGAGAGAGAGAGAGAGAGAGAGAGAGAGAGAGAGAGAGAGAGAGAGAGAGATTGTGCATTATGTATCCTCACTGATAGAAAGAGCACTTAACCCAGCCTCTGGGTTGCTAGAAATAGCAGCCCAGTGCCGGTCCCAAGCCCGGAAAAATGGGGAGGGTTGGCGTCAGGAAGGGCATCCGGCTGTAAAACCCTTTTGCCAAAACCCATGGATAGCAGTCGAGAGAATACCGAAGATGGCCAGGGCGTACCCCGCTCACGCGACGCACAGAGGAGCCCGACCTCTGTTGAAACTGGACGAGGGTTACCGCATCAATATGGACGGGTGCGGCTAAAGAAGCGAGTCCATACCCTGAGGATTGCTACTCTTAACATCGGTAGCATGACCGGTAGAGGAAGAGAAGTTGCGGATTTGATGGAGAGAAGGAAGATTAACATACTGTGTGTTCAAGAGACAAAATGAAAAGGAAATAAAGCGCGAGATTTGGGTGGAGGCTACAAGTTGATATACAGTGGAGCGGATGAGAGAGGAAGAAATGGAGTGGGTGTGGTGCTAGACCCCCAAACCAAGGAGGAGCTGGTGGAGGTGGTGAGGAAGAGCAGCAGGATTTTGAGGATCAAGTTGGTATATGGTCAGGAAGCAATAAACGTGATCAGCGCATATGCCCCCCAAGTTGGGTGCGATGACGCAGAGAAGGAAACGTTCTGGCAAGAAATGGACGAAGTACAGAGGGAGGTCCCGCCGGGGGAGAGGTGTGTCGTGGGCGGCGACTTAAACGGGCATATAGGACATGACAACGATGGAGTGAGACGAGTTCATGGAGGCAAAGGTACTGGAGTGAAAAACCAGGAGGGGGAGAGCGTGCTGGAATTTGCCATAGCATTTGACATGGCGATCCTGAACACGTTCTTCATGAAAAACAGCTACCGGACATACAGGAGTGGTCCCAGAGAGAGTCAAATCGACTTCCTCCTGTATCGAAGAGAAAACATCCGAGAAGTGGAAGACTGTAAAGTACTACAAGGAGAGAGTGTGGGAGCGCAGCACAGCCCAGTTGTGGCGAAGCTGGTTGTAAGGACGCGAAGGACCGGAGTCGAGAGGGGAGAACCTAGGATCAAGTGGTGGAAACTCAAGGATGAGGTGGTGCGGCAGGAGTTCAAGAGGAAAGCACTACAAAGGATAGAAGAGGCAGAGGAGGTGGATCAGTGGTGGAAAAGGAACAGTGAAGTGATCAGGAGTACGGCAGAGGAAGTCCTCGGAAAGTCATCTGGAAAGAAGCCGAGAAACGGAAAAGAGTCTTGGTGGTGGTCCTCAAATTGCAAAGAGAAGATAGAAAAGAAGAAAGAGATGAAGAAAGCTTACGACAAGGAAAGAACAGAGGAGCGTAAAGCTATGTTGAAAGATGCAAATAAGGAGGCGAAGAGGGCTGTAGCACAGGTGCGTGCAGCAGCACTGCAGGATATGTATGAGAACCTTGAAACAAAGGAGGGACAGAAGAGAATCTATAAGTTAGCAAAAGAAAGGAACAGATCGACAAAGGACCTAACATCAATAAAGCAAATCAAGGATAAGAACGGAAGAGTGCTTACTGACCCCGACATGATTAAAATACGATGGAGGGACTACTACGAAGAACTTCTAAATCAGGAAAATCCAAGAATACGAAGAGGTGAAGGAGTGGGAATGGAGGGAGAGGTAGACGCTGTGAGTGAGGCGGAAGTCAGAGAAGCGTTGAAGAAGATGAAAAATGGAAAGTCAGTAGGGCCAGACCAGATTCCTGCAGAGGTATGGAAGAGTTTAGGTGAAGAAGGGATACGGGTGCTGACAAAGTTCCTGAACATGGTGATGAAGGAAGAGACTATCCCGAACGAGTGTAGATATAGTATAATGGTACCGATTTTCAAAGAAAAGGGAGACATCCAGAGTTGCAACAACTATAGAGGAATTAAGCTAACATCTCACACTATGAAGCTGCTGGAAAGAGTGTTGGATAAAAGGCTGAGGGAGGAGACAGAAGTTTGTAGTGAGCAGTTTGGTTTTATGAAAGGTCGAGGAACAATGGATGCAGTATTCGCAATGAGGCAGACAATGGAAAAATATAGAGATAAGCAAAGAGGGCAGTACATGGCGTTTATTGACCTGGAAAAAGCTTATGATCGGGTCCCGAGAAGCGAGGTGTGGAGGAGTATGAGGTCGAAGGGAGTGAAGGAGAAGTATGTCAAGATAGTTCAGGACATATACAGGGAAGCCACAACAAGAGTAAGATGTACAGTTGGCACTACAGAGCCTTTTCAGGTGAAAGTTGGACTCCATCAGGGATCAGCTCTTAGCCCCTATCTATTTAACCTTCTCATGGATGTGATGGTGGAGGAAGTGACAAAGGAGGCACCATGGAGCATTCTCTTTGCAGACGATATTGTTTTGGTCTCCGAGAGCCGTGAAGAATTGCAAGAGAGGTTGGAGCTATGGAGGGGTTTGCTGGAGGATTACGGACTGAAGGTGAGCAGACAGAAAACGGAGTACCTGGAGTGCAATATGACACAAGGAGGCGACCTGTTCATGCAAGACCACAAGCTCCCAAAGGCGGACGCATTCAAATACCTCGGCTCCTACGTAACGAAGGATGGAGACCTAGAGAGAGAGATTGATCATAGGATCCAGGTAGCGTGGAACAGCTGGAAGAGAACATCAGGGGTGCTATGTGACAAGAAAATCAGTGCTAGAGTGAAAGGAAAAGTGTACAAGTCAGTTGTGAGACCAGCGTTGCTGTACGGTGCGGAGACGTGGCCGGTGAAAAAGGTTCAAGAAAGGAAGATAGATGTCGCAGAAATGAGAATGCTGAGGTGGATGTGTGGGGTGACGAGGGAGGACAGGATACGAAATGACCAGATCAGAGGTACAGTGAAGGTGGTGGAGGCGTCGGCGAAAGCGCAGGAGAGGAGATTACAGTGGTTCGGTCATGTGAAGAGGAGAGAAGAAGACTACGTGGGTGTGAGAGTGATGGAGATGGACGTGGAGGGCAGACGTAGACGAGGAAGACCTAAACTACGGTGGAAGGACCGACTGAAGGAGGATCTCAGAGAGAGACAGCTGGAGGAGGAGCAAGTGATGGACCGGAACCAGTGGAGACGACTAGTGAAGAGATGCGACCCCATATGAAAATGGGAACGCAAATAGAGGAAGAAGAAGAAGAAGAAGACTGATAGAAAGAGCACTTCCAATGCAACGTTATTAGCAAAAGCTTTAATTAATGGTTTTGAAAAATATTTTCTCACTTTCTTTTTAAAAGGAAAAATACTGTTTTGTATAAGCAGACGAATAGTTAAGAAAAATGTACTTTATAATAATAATAATAATAATAATAATAATAATAATAATAATAATAATAATAATAATAATAATAGTAATAATGATAATAATAATAATAATAATAATAATAATAATAATAATAATAATAATAATAATAATAATAATAATAATAATAATAATAATAACAATAATAATAATAATAATAATAATAATAATAATAATAAGAGTGAAAAATATTTTTTATTGCTATTGTCATTATCATTGGGTATGTATGTATCTTTCTATTTGTATCTATCTATCTATCAATGC
>JAXCGZ010013999.1:5000-40995 GCA_037179515.1 Halocaridina rubra | reverse complement strand
TCAAAAACTTTATTCCATCAAAAATGGCTATTACATGATAATTAATCTAATTGCAAATTACAATGTAAAATGTCAAAATAAAACAAATGAAATTTGCAAAGCACAAAATCAAAATAATTACACATTAAAATAAGCATACGTACACTTCGTCTACCCAATGGGAGGATAATAATGAGACTAAAATCACTTATTAAGTAGGTGATTTAAAAGATGAGATTTAAGTGAGGGTAATGTTTGGCAGCTTCTTAAGTTTGCGGGTAAAGAGTTCCAAAGTCTCGGGCCCATTACATTTAAGGCTCTTGCCCCAATATCAGTGGAAGTTCTGGGCACGTAAAAATAATTCTGATATCTAGTGTTGACGTTATTGATACGCACTTGATTAACTGTTGGCAATGAGAAGAGCCATTCCGGTAATATTCCATGATTTATTTTAAAAACTAAAAGACAGATATTATATATGAACTTCATGTCCATCCTTAGCCAACCCAATCTCTCAAAGAGGGGAGTCACGTGATCATATTTATGCACCCCCCCTATGGCAACTCTTGCAGCAAAATTCTGGAGCCTTTTCACTCGTAACATCTGGGTCTTAGTCGTGGAACCCCAAACACCCAGACAGTAGTTGAGAATACTTAAAATCAATGTTTTTACTACAATTACCCTACAATCAGGCTCGAATCTTTCATAGACTCTGTTCAAGTAAATAAGGGTCCCGTTCACTTTTTTATGTAGTTCATCGATATGAAAATTAAATGTCATGGTACTGTCCATAATAACTCCTAGATTTTTAACCTTATTAGATGGGAAGAGTGAAACATTGTTGAAATTTATACTGATGTTTTCAGGAATGCGGGACAGGTATTGATTTGATCCAAAAATAACGAATTTAGTTTTATTTTCGTTCAGTAAAAGACCATTACTGTTAAAATAACTTTTGGCACAGTTTAATATATCTTCAGCCCTTTTTAAGATTTCAGGAATTCTATTAATGTCACCAGTAAGCATAATCTGGGTGTCATCAGCATACATAACAAGTAGGCAATCTCTTATAAATTGAGGTAAATCATTAACATATATTAGGAAAAGCAGAGGACCCAAAATTGAACCCTGAGGAACGCCAAAACTGATATCTAAAGAAGAAGAGAGAGTCGAGCCCATTCGAACTGATTGAATTCGATCTTTCAGATAATTTTCGAACCAAAATGAGTCAACATGAACTTTGGAAAGTTTTCTCATTAGAATTTGATGGTGTACACTGTCAAATGCTTTAGACAAATCTAACAATAATAAAAGTGATATTTTCTTATTTTCAATATTACTATAAATTTTATCAGTAATTTTAAGTAGGGCCGTCTCGGTCGAAAGTTTAGGCCGAAAACCGTGTTATTCTTCACATAATAGACAATTTGATTCAAGGAAATTTATTAACTGGGTGGCAACTACCTTCTCAAGTATTTTAGACAGAATGCTGAGAAGAGAGATTGGCCTATAATTTTCAACATTATTAGTATCTCCACTCTTAAAAACGGGGATGATATAGGGATGCTTCCAGAGGTTAGGATAAATGCCTGTAACAATGGATGTATTAACAATGACTAAAATGAAAAATACTGTAACTGGCAATGAGTCAATTAGGAAGCGAAGTTGTATCCCATCGGAACCACAAGAGTTTGTTGGTTTGAGGTTCTTTATGATAAGAATAAGTGTGACTAAATCGATTGGGTGCGGTCTAAAATTATTGATAATATTTCTTTCAGCTGGAGGCTGGCAATTATGTGGTTGATTAATAATCAAGTCATTATTATCTTGGGACTTTTCATATGTGGACTTACCTATTTCAGCAAAATACTTATTAAAATCATTCACTCGCTTTTCCACATTATCACTGAGAAGGTCAGAATTTTCTAAGATTTCCTTATTTGCAGGAATTATTCTTTTTATAACATTCCAAGTTCCTTTGATATTTCCCCTATACTTGGAAAATTCTTCCCTGAAATGATTTTTCTTCTTTTCGGACAACATTGTTTTAGTAAGGTTTCTTTCTCTTCTATAGGCTCTTTCCATCTCGGAGTTTTGTCTATCAGATTTAAATTGCCTTAGGAGGTCATCTCTCCTTTTCATTTGCTCTTTTAACTGAGAGTCAATCCACGGGGCAGGAGGGCGTGTCATGACTTTGGTTGTAAGAGGGGCACATTCGTTTAAACATCTCGTAAAAACATCAGTAAAAGTAGAAACTTGATAATTTACACAATCTGTAGTTAGTATTGAATTTAAAATGTTGTATTCATTAAGAAGAGTGTCGCAGAAACAATTTTGAGAATAATTCTCAAGAGATCGGAAAGTTTTAACAATTGGCGGTCTCTTTTCCTTCCTGACATTAACTGTAGCTATTAGAAGCTCGTGGTCTCCTACAGGACAAGGTAAGACATCGTGGTGAACTATAAAACTAGGTGTATTGGTAATTATAAGATCAATTAGGCTGGAGGAATTAGCGGTGATATGGGTTGCTTTATTCACAAGCTGATTTAAGTGGAGGGATTGAATTAATTTCCCCATTTTATTAGTAGGAAGAAGGAGATTATCATTGAAGTCGCCTATAATATAATAATGAGAGGTTTGCTCCTCAAACAGACAGACCGAAATACCTCGGAGATGTAATCAAAGGTGTCGTTGAGTGCATGAGGGTGTCTATATACACATCCCAGGATAATGAAGGGAATTTCCTACTCTGAACAGTCAACCAAATGTCTTCGAGATGAGGAGGTCGCTCGACTTCAGGGGTCTTTAATAGGGAGACCGTTAGATGATTTCTTACATACACCCCCACACCCCCACCCCTACCGCCATCAAATCGATAAAAAGAATACTCAGGTATAGCAACAAAACCAGACTGCATATTAGATATGAGCCAAGTTTCACAAACACACATTATATCCACGTTATTTTCTCTGATCATTAGTGCAATATTGTCGAAATTACCCAAAAGTGATTGTGCATTGATGTGTTGTATATTTATGAAATGTTTCAATAAGCCTGTATTACAATGTGATTGCTATATATTTAAGGGACATAATCTTGTTTTATGGCCATGTTCACGGCAGTGACCACATTTAAGTCTATAGTTAAACCAAAAGTGGGAAAGATCATGGTTTATTTCCCCACAGTTTGAACAGGGCTGTCGACGACTGTAGAGCTGCTGCAATTTCTCCCTCGCCCGGGGACGCTGGGGGTAGCGCCGTGGTTGGTCGAGATCGTAAAGACTGTGATTCATCCTCGAGTCTCGTCTCCATCCTCGAATACCAGGTGGGATTTGACGATTCTGATGACGAAAATCCCGGGTATGACGTCCATCCGAATGCTGTTGAGGATCCCTTCTAGAATGCTGATCGTTGCTACTTTCTTGAGAGACGTTTCTGATTTCATTATTATTTCTTATTGAGGGGAGCTGGCGATGCCGGTCGTAGTTTCTGTTCCTGTATGTGTTATTTTGACTGTCGTTATTGGCCGTGACCGGTCGTTGTTGCCGCTGCAATACAGAAGCATATGTAGTAGGTGTGGTTTGGTATATGATTTCTTCCCAGTTGTTGCTTAGTTTGAAGAATGGGCATTGCTTAGCAATTATGTTCAATAACCTGATGACGCCAAATCTGTTGAGAGCATCCCCTTTATCATTTACATCATAACACATCCGATCAACGTCGCCGGTACCAAGCCTGAACTGCAGATTAGTCTTAATAACTGAAACCCCATTGGTCTCACTCCAAGTTGCTAGTTGATTATTGAAATAGTTGATCTTTTCATCGAACTCTTCGACTCTAAGGACAGGTGCTACTTCACATATGTGTATGCTCATCTCCTCGTTCACCTCCTTGAGATCGGTTATGAGAGAACCCAATCTATCAAGGATATCCACAGGCTGAGACCCGTTAAGGATGTCTTGAATACCGCAGTATAAGATGCAATATTTAGGAGCCCATCGAAGTTTCTCTGAGACCCAACAATTTATGAGATCTATATTAGCTCCTTCTATAGTTTGAACGGAGCATTGTTGGTTCAAGTCTGACATACGAACAGGGGAGAGGTTTGTGTCACCCAGAAGCAGGCTTCCCTCAGGTAGGGGCCGGGTAGGGGTTACACCCTGCGGTTCCGGTGTCGTCTGCTGTGAGTTGTATGTTCCCTGAAGTAACCCGACTTGTTCTTCCAGTGAAGAGATACGATCATTTAACTTGTTGACTGTGATTGTGAGTTTATCGATAACAAGATCTCTGACTTTTATTCTCTCTCTCATTTCTTCAATGTCTCTCATTTCCTCTTGAGGAGCTAATTCACAGTTATCAACATTACTCTCTGAATCGTTTGTTAGTGACGATCTATGCTTTTCAAGAATCATATCAATGAGTTTATCTTTCGTGTGCCAGACCCTTGTGATACCTATTTCCCGACAGTGCTTTTGTAATTCAGTTTTTGTATAATTATCATTGAGGAATTCCCAAGTAGGGTTTTCCAAAGACACTAGGTTTTCAATAGAAGACATTATAATATGAAAAATACAAAACACTAAGATTAAAATACTTTTGCCACTGGCAGCGCTTGTAGATGTTCTTATTGCGCATGCGCAGAATTTGAAAAAAAATTAAATGTGAGCCCTTTACGGGAAAATTTGATTATCTTAACTTAAAATAAAACTAAGTTCATAAATTCAAAAACTTAAGAGACACATTTTCATTGTTCTAAAACACTTCACAGGGTCACAGAGGTACATAAAATACACAAAGGCAGTTTAGAAAACACGAAAAACCATGAAAATATCAGGAACGCACCAGGCAAGATTGTTTACCTTAGAGAGAGAGAGAGAGAAAGAGAGCTCTACGCAAAAATAAAATATTTTTATGTTAACAAACAAGCTTTTTTTAAACGCTGGACCGTAGTTGAATATCAGTTAAAACTTCCAATATTCGTTTGAGGAACGGCCTAAAATTACGTTCTTACGGTGAAAATAAAGATATTTTAAATTTTTTATTATTTCTTCTCTTTCATCGTTCTCTAGTTATCACAATCGTTACATAATCACTTATGTTTGGAATTTGAGTCCTTCAAAATATTTTATCCTATCAGCGCTGGTTTACGATATTTGGTTTGCTTGTCCGTTTCTCGTATGATTGTGCTTGCTTGTCCGTTTCTCGTATGATCGTGTTTGCATGTTTGTTTGCTTGTCCGTTTCTCGTATGATCGTGTTTGCATGTTTGTTTGCTTGTCCGTTTCTCGTATGATTGTATTTGCATGTTTGTTTGCTTGTCCGTTTCTCGTATGATCGTGTTTGCATGTTTGTTTGCTTGTCCGTTTCTCGTATGATTATATTTGCATGTTTGTTTGCTTGTCCGTTTCTCCTATGATCGTGTTTGCATGTTTGTTTGCGTTTGTCATTCTCTAGACGCTGGAGCTCTCTTTCAACTTCTGTCTCTCCTAATTCTTATGACCTATCTTCCTTCGAAAAACGGATCTATCGTCATCTCAGGGTCTAATCCTGCCTTATCTCTATGTCAGCACTTCGAAAATTCTTCCAGCCTGTCCTTTTCCTATTACGTATCATTACCTCATGTCTGTCTTGTCCGTAGCCTCCTTCTTTTTTCGTCTTAATGTTTTATTGTGCCTGGGCGTTTATTGGTAAGGGCAATTTTCTTGCCTGTTCCGGTGTCACACTCGTAAATATTTTTTTTTCTCGTTCCTTCCGTAATCAATTTTGTGTGGATTATGACTCTTCAATTTGTTTGGCGTAATGGTGGTCTCTGGTACATGGGAGTTAGCTAATTTAACGTATGTTTGTTTTGTATATGTTTTCTGTATTCGTGTTTAAGGGGTGTTAGTACTTGCATAATCAGTTCAAAATTAAAGTTGACGCAGTTACATGAGTTGTAGGTAAATATTTCATTGTATGTACGATGACGCGCTGAAGCTTTATTTAACAGGCACGGTTGGCTCTGGGAAGGATATCCCAACCATGAAAATACTGATAAAGTATTGAAATAATAATAATAAAAAAAGGAAAAGTAACTAGAGCAAAGTAGATTATGCTGTAGAATTGCTGTTATGAAGAAAGAAAGCTGCTACTTGGAGAAATATCTGTCAAGGAAGACATAAACAGATTATCAATATATACACATTCAGGAGTGGATATGCAGCGGTTTTCTTTTATAAATTTACATTACGAGTAGTTCTAGTGTGAACCTCCTGGCTAGTACAGTGGTAACGCGCTGGCCTCGCATTCTCGAGGTCGACAGATCGCGCCTCGTCCAGGCAAGAGAGTTTAAGCTGTTTACTTGGGAGCTTACTGCTGTCGCTGGGCACCACAGTGGGGGGTTTAGGCCTGTGCCGGCTGGCGATTGCCCTATGGGTCCTCCATGACCTGTTCCACCCATCCGTGGGTGGAGAATCTAAAACAAGAAGTTCTAGTGTGTTGTATCTTTACTCGAATTTACGTAAGTGATCCATTTTTGTTTTTCAGGGATGTCATATGCCTTTTATAATTTTCTTCTTCTTTTTTCTTCCTTCTTCTTTTTTCCTTTCTTTTTTCTTCTTATTTATCTTATTTGCTCTTCTTTTATTCTTCTTTTTTCCTTCGTATTTTCTTCTTTTTTCTTTTCTTTTTGTTTCTTTGTTTTTCCGTCTTTTTCTTCTTTTTCTTGTTTCTTTTTTTATTTATTTTATTTCTTCTTCTTCTTCTTCTTCTTCTTCTTCTTCTTCTTCTTCTTCTTCTTCTTCTTCTTCTTCTTCTTCTTCTTCTTCTACCGGCAGCTTTTCCCCGGTTCCATATGGGTCGCAGAATCTCAGTAGCCTCTTGAATATTAGTGTTGGTTTTGGCTTAGAGTTCAAGGGCCAGTTGCCCCTCTTGACTCCAACCAACTCCGTTGATCCGGGTTTGGTGCTAACACTGTGTTGAGCTGACTTCATCTCCCAGTGGCTGGATAATATCATTACATTATTATGTAATGAAGAAATAGATTTTCGTTGTATAACAGTCTTCGTGAAGCGAAAATTGTGATAACAAGTTACTTTGCTTGTTTATAAAAATTTCTCTTAAGGGGGGTTTACACGGTCAAACGGTTCGTCGAACGCGGTTCGACAGGCAAGTGTTTGAAGTGATGTTCGAACGTGTGAACGGGGTATTTGGTTGTCGAACACGTTTGTCAAACGTGTGAACGGGGTATTTGGTTGTCGAACACGTTTGTTAATCGTGTTCTACAACCAAATACCCCGTTCACACGTTCGAACATCACTTCAAACACTTATCTGTCGAACCGCGTTCGACGAACCGTTTGACCGTGTTAAAAGTGCATTCTACCTTGCTAAAAAAAATTATTTTTGATGTTAAGTGAAATACATATTACACTACATTTTTTTTTTATATATTATCCCTTAGTATATTATGATGATAATCCAGCTGATGGGGGACCAAGCCAGTTCAACTGGGTTATGGACCCAGACCCGGATAAATGTGAGGGATGATGTAAGTTAGGGAGTCAAGTCGTGAACGTATGAAAGTAAACCTCCAAGAAGCTATGATAGACAGCGACTCAATATAAATATATAAAAAGATGCAGTTAGGAGATTGAATTATGGAATATGAGCTCATTTTTGTCTTTAGCATATGTGACTTATCTAAATAACATTACTGATATATATTATATATATATATATATATATATATATATATATATATATATATATATATATATATATATATATATATATATATATATATATATATATATATATATATATATATATATATATATATATATATATATATATATATATATATATATATATATATATATATATATATCACACACCATATATATATATATATATATATATATATATATATATATATATATATATATATATATATATATATATATATATACCATTTTATATATATATATATATATATATATATATATATTTATTAACCACGAGTGCTTTCCCCAACTCGGAAAATTATAATGGATTGATTCACAAATTATGCTTATAATTTCGAAGTCATCCAATAGATGACCTCAACTTCGCCGATTTAACAATTATGAAAGTCAAGTGTCCAAGATCACTGATATATCCCTTTATCAAATAAAATAATAATAATAATAATAATAATAATAATAATAATAATAATAATAATAATAATAATAATAATAACAATAATAATAATAATAGTAATGATAACAATGATAATAATATTAATAATAATAATAATAATAATAATAATAATAGTAATAATGATAATGATAATAATACAGTATTAAACAGAGTTGCAAACTAAGACCATAGCGTAGAAAATATACACATTATATGTCTGAACCGCGAATTCCTCTCTTGCATTACATATGAATACTTGAAGTCGTTCCCTCCCCCTCCCCCTTTTGCTTTGCAACTTTGTGAAGTTAGTTCTAAGCTTGAGAATAGACACAACGTAGAACTTAGCTGACAGGAGATAAGACTACAAGATGTCTACATGTTACAAGACCTTCAGATTATTATGCAACAAACAATGCAGCCAACTGTTAAACTTATTCAGCAGTCGTTGGGATTAAGAACAAAACAAACAAAACAAAACAAACAAAAACATTTATTTCCATTTTGTACAATGGTTATTCAACATTAATAGTAACTTATAAGTAGACATGTAATTAAACTAACAAATACGAGGGTTAGACATATAGTTAAATTAAATGTAGCTTTCATAGAAAATAATAATGCTGTAATAAAAAATGTTACAATAATGTTAATAATAAAGTAGTAAGTATGCCACTAGATACAGGATCGTTATTATCGGCATCATTTCCATATTTGTTTCCTTACAATGAGAATAATTAGTTCTTAATGAGCAGCAACTATTTGTCCAAAAGAAAACTATATAGTTTGCCTTTGAAAGCTGTGAAAGAGGATGCATTTTTAAGATGCTCTGGAATATTATTCCAGAGTGTTGGCCCTTTGATAGTGATCATCTTTGAACCTGCTTCTGTGTTTGTTCTGTGAATAAAGAGCTCACTGCTCTGTCTTGTGTTGGTTCCCCTTATATCCATGACTGTTTTTAAATCAAATAGCCAGCTAGGATAATGATGGTCCAAAATTTTGAATACAAAAACATAAATAGCATAAGCGACCTTATTTTCTGCCCGCAGCCACCCAAGTTTATTGAGAGCTGGTGTGATGTGGTCATATTTTCTTATTCCTCCCAGGGCAACTCGAGCTGCAAAATTAATAAGCTTCTGTATTCTGTTTATCTGAGTCTTAGTGGTAGCTCCTCAAACAGTTGTGCAGTAATTAATGTGACTTAGGGCTAGAGATTCAACAACAGTTATTCGAGTGGTAGTCTCAAAATTGTCTTTTATACGTGATAAGTACATTAATGTTCCTGTAACCTTTTTGCATACTTTATCTATGTGGGAATCAAACAACATGTGGTTATCAAAGTGAATTCCTAGGTTTTTGACTGTTTTGCTAGGTGTGATGATATTGTCGCAAAAATTAATTGTTGTGTTTTCTGGAATTTGTGCTATGTGGAATCTTGAACCAATAAATATGCACTGTGTTTTACTTTCGTTAATTAACAGCCCAATTTCTTGGAAATAGGTTTTAATTTTTGACAGAGTGTTTTCTGCTCTTAAAGTTAGCTCTGGGAGATTATTAATATCACCACTAAGGAGTAGTTGAGTGTCATCTGCATATTGTACGACTAGACAGTCAGAAATGAAAGAAGATAGATCATTTACGTAAATGGAGAAGAGGATAGGACCAAGTACTAATCCCTGTGGAACACCAAATGATACATTTTTTGACACAGAGATAATGTTGTTAAGACGTATGGACTGTTTACGATTAGATAGATACTCGCTAAACCAGCTTGGATCAATATTTAAGTTAATACATTTACTTAAAAGAATTTCATGGTTTACACTGTCGAAGGCTTTTGATAAGTCTAATAATACGAGAAGAGATATTTTTTTCATATCTATATTATTATATATACTATTCGTAACTTTAAGCAGTGCAGTTTCCGTCGAAAGTTTCGGTCTGAAACCATGCTGGTTAATACTTATTATTCTATTTGATTCTAAATATGACATAAGTTGGCATGCAACAATTTTTTCTAATATTTTAGAGAAAATGGGTAGGAGGGAAATGGGACGATAGTTTGTCACATCTTCTCTGTCCCCCTTTTTATGCAGAGGTATTATATGTGCTATTTTCCAAGAGTCAGGAAACTTTTTAGTAACAATGGAAGTGTTCATAATAGTTAGAATATAGGATGCAATCACGGGTAGAGCATCTTTGATGAACTGAAATGGTATACCATCTGAACCATAAGAGCCAGAGTTTCTTAGGCTCTTTATGGTAAGAATTAGGGTAGCACAATCGATAGGAATAATCTTGAAGTACTCTCTTGTGTTTACATTGGAAGAATTGTCATTTAAGCAATTACTCATATTCACTGAGTTGATGTTTTCTTGAGTTTTTTCATATGTATTTTTGCCAACGTTATCAAAATAGTTATTAAAGTTTTCTGCTTTGTCTTTCAACTCCGTAATATTTTCATAACTTTCTGAGGTACTCTTTTCATTTGGTATCATGCTTCTTATCACTTTCCATGTTGCTGCTGTATCATGTCTAGAGTCATTAAATTGTTTTTTGTAAAAGTCTTTTTTACTTACACTGATGAGAGATCTGACACGTTTCTTTTCTGTTTTATAACGTTCTCGGAGAGTCATATCATATCTATTCATTTTTAGCTCTTTTTGTATTTGATTTCTGATTTGCATTGCCTCTTTGATGTCATTGGTTAGCCAGGGGGCTGAGGGGCGGGTTATTTTTCTTGTTACAATGGGTGCACAACTATCTAAGCATTCAAGGAAGACTTTTGTTAGAATCTCAACCTGCAAATCGACGTTATCTGTGTATTTAATTCTATTAAGTGCATTTGTGTTGTTGATTAATGTTTCACAAAAGATATCAGGGGAGTAATTTTTTAGACACCGGAATGTCTTGAGGAGAGGCTTCCTTTTCGGCTTGTTTATGTTTAGCATAGCAATGTTCAGCTCGTGGTCTGCAATTGGGCAGGGAACTACGTCCCAATAGAGTATACTTTCCACTTTATTTGTTATTATCAGATCTATAAGAGTCCTAGAATTGGGGGTTATGCGGGTCGGTTTTGTCACTATTTGTGTTAACTTCACAGTGTTGATCACCCTTTTCATTTTGTTATCTGCTGAGAGCAAGGCTTGATAGTGACTGAGAGAGAGAGAGAGAGAGAGAGAGAGAGAGAGAGAGAGAGAGAGAGAGAGAGAGAGAGAGAGAGAGAGGAGAGAGAGAGAGAGAGAGAGAGAGAGAGAGAGAGAGGAGAGAGAGAGAGAGAGAGAGAGAGAGAGAGAGAGAGAGAGAGAGAGAGAGAGAGAGAGAGAGAGAGAGAGTCCAACCAAGGGTGATAAAAAAGCCCACACAAAGGGAAACATAAAAAAGACAACCCGAAAAAAAATATATATATAAAAACGGAGAATGAAAGGTAAACCATACGCCTGAGTAGATAGTTCTTTATCTGTCAGCCGGCTGACCATAGTCAGCCATGCGTTGCTTGAGCAAAGGTTTTCTTCCAGTGTCTTGCTAGGACTATCATGGAAACCCTTCCCATTTATCAGGGATTGGGACCTGCATGTTCATTTGTTTGTATATATATATATATATATATATATATATATATATATATATATATATATATATATATATATATATATATATATATATATATATATATATATATATATATATATATATTATATATATATATATATATATATATATATATATATATATATATATATATATATATATATATATATATATATATATATATATATATATATATATATATATATATATATATATATATATATATATATATATATATATATATATATATATATATATATATATATATATATATCAAATAAGCACATTACATATGTGAAAACATGAATCATTTTTTACCCCGACCGGGACTCGAACCTAGGACTTATGATTACTAAGTCAAGGCGCTACCACTACACCACAGAAGGTTAAAAGGAATCCAACCTTATAGCTACTAAGTCAAGGCTCTACCACTACACCACGGAAGGTTAAAAGGAATCCAACCTTATAGGTATAAGGTTGGATTCCTTTTAACCTTCTGTGGTGTAGTGGTAGCGCCTTGACTTAGTAGCTATAAGGTTGGATTCCTTTTAACCTTCTGTGGTGTAGTGGTAGCGCCTTGACTTAGTAATCATAAGTCCTAGGTTCGAGTCCCGGTCGGGGTAAAAAAAAATGATTCATATATATATATATATATATATATATATATATATATATATATATATATATATATGTGTGTGTGTGTGTGTGTGTGTGTGTGTGTGTGTGTGTGTGTGTGTGGTGTGTGTGTGTGTGTGTGTGTGTGTGTGTGTGTGTGTGTGTATTCATATATATGTAATTATTAATTTTTTTCCACTATTCGTGTTTATTTATTTATTTTTTTTTTTTACCATACGCCTGAGCAGATAATTCTTTATCTGTCAGTCGGCTGACCATAGTCAGCCATGCAATGCTTGAGCAAAAAGATTTCCTTTCAGTGTCTTGCTAGGACTATCCTGGAAACCCTCCCCATTTATCCGGGCTTGGGACCGGCACTGTACATTAGTTTGTATATGTATATATATTTATGTGCATATATATTATTATTTTTTTCATTATTCTTGTTGTTTTTTTTCTTTAAACCATACGCCTGAGCAGATAGTTCTCTATCTGTCAGTCGGCTGACCATAGTCAGCCATGCGTTGCTTGAGCAAAGAGGTTTTCTTCCAGTGTCTTGCTAGGACTATCATGGAAACCCTCCCCATTTATCAGGGATTTGGACCTGCATGTACATTTGTTTGTATATATATATATATATATATATATATATATATATATATATATATATATATATATATATATATATATATATATATATATATATATATATATATATATATATATATATATATATATATATATATATATATATATATATTATATGAGTATATTCATATATATATAATTATTAATTTTTTTCCATTATTCGAGTTTTTTTTTTTTTTTTTTTTTTTTTTTACGCCTGAGCAGATAGTTCTTCATCTGTCAGTCGGCTGACCATAGTCAGCCATGCGTTGCTTGAGCAAAGAGGGTTTCTTCCAGTGTCTTGCTAGGACTATCCTGGAAACCCTCCCCATTTATCCGGGCTTGGGACCGGCACTGTACATTTGTTTGTATATGTATATATATTTATGTGCATATTTATATTTTTTTTTCATTATTCTTTTTTTTTCCATACGCCTGAGTAGATAGTTCTTTATCTGTCAGTCGGTTGACCATGTTTAGTCAGCCATGCGTTTCTTGAGCGAAGAGGTTTTCTTCCAGTGTCTTGCTAGGACTAACCTGGAAACCTTCTCCATTTATCCGGGCTTGGAACCGGTACTGACCTAAGCTGGCCTGCTTAACTCAGCCACGGTGACTACATTAGCAAATAAACCCCTGGTACTTCCCAATTCCCAATATTTTCAATGTGATTCCAAATCTCCAAGTTTCTACCATTCATGAGCCTGAGACTTACAGGCTAATTAAAGCCATGCCAGAGGTCTACCAGCTCTCCATTCACACTCGTTGGTTAAGTAGGCTTACGAGCTAATTAAAGCCGCGCCAGAGGCCTACCACCAACACACATTCACACATAGAAACTTGAAAGATCTTGAAGCTGCCTTTGAATATATGTAATTGGTGAAGTGGAGGACATTTCTGGGCTGGTCTGTCTTCCTCGTTGGGTTGATTTGCCGCCCTGCATCTTTTTCCTGTCAGGTAAGCCCTAGGCCAAAAAGCCTTGAATCTTATCAACAGGGCTCTAGATTTTTTATATGATCCCGACAGGTATGTCTTATACCAAAAAACCTATGAACAAGGCTAAAGTGTTTTATGTGATCCAGCCAGGTAAGTCCTAGGTCAAAAAGCCTTTAAGCAGGGCTCTATTTTTTTTCATGTGATCCTGACAGGCAAGGCCTAGGGCAAAGAGCCTTGAATACAATGTACAGGGCTCTTCTTATTGTTGTTTGTTGTTATTTTTGTTGTTATTGTTGTTTGTTATTTTGTTATTTTGTCGTATGACTTCCGTCATGCTGAAGCCAGTCCGTCATGCTGAAGCCAGAATCTGAAACTTGTAACAAATCTTGAGGGGTAACGGTTGGTCGAGGCCACAGATATTTTATTACATGCCCTCACTTTTATTGAGTTTTGGGTGCCGACCATGTGTTCCCTTGGGACCACCAAGATTTATGGCTAGGCACCTGGAACTAACCGCTGGCGCCATGCACCCCCCCCAAGAGGCCTACAGGATAAGGGACCCTCGGTCCTCGAAAACACCACAAGTCGTGAAGAGAAACATGTGAGGCTAGAAGTCAAGGGTGAAATAGAATACTCTCCCAATTGTTTTCTGCGGTACAGCCAATGTTTGTAGAAAGTGTCAAGGAGATATATGACCGGACCCCTGAGACTTGGCATCCGACATGGAGTGCCTGAGGAGGGTGGGAAAGGCCAAGAAGTTAGCCATTTCCTAAACCACAGGAAACATAAACTTATGTTTCGTACGCAGGTACATACCCTGGAGAGATGCCCAATAACTCCTCCCCGGAAGTAGGCGGGATTCCACTTTGAACCTGGCGTTGATTGGCTGGACGAGATCTCACTGGATTTCATTGGAGAATTGGATGTTAAGCCACGCCCTGCCCCTGGGGGTATTTCAAGAGCCACCCAGGGCAGAGACAGTTAGTTAGAACTTTGCCAGGGGCACGAATAGATCATAGACTGTGATAGTCATAGGGTGGGGGCATTGAGGCGTCGAAGTTGTGTTGTACTCTAGAATAAATATAAGCAAAGGATTCACTGCGTGTCCATTCTTACCTTGTACCCGTCTGGTACTAATAATTATAAGTATATATACGTAGGAGGAAAATCCCTACGTCAGTGGTGACGCTCGGTGGGATAATAATAAAAACCCTACGTCAGTGGTGACGCTCGGTGGGATAATAATAAAAACCCTACGTCAGTGGTGGCAGTGCGGTACGGATCTTCACGAGAGAAAAAAAAAAAAAAAAACATACGAAGAGACAGGTGAATGCCAGTGCAGACCCGTGCAGAGAAAATAAGAATGGCAAAAGCAGAAATCCAACATCTCCCAATTCAAGAAATGAGTGACGAGGCCAAACACCGGAGAATTCTCGAACTGGAGGAGCAAGTGCGGCGCCTACAAGCACGCGCCGACGCCGCTCCGTCGAGAAGGAACCCGGTCGACGTCGACACCCCCGACAGTGAAACCGACGCCTCAAACATCGATGAACAGCTGGCCGCTCCGAACCCCGTGGTGACACAGGGAACGCAGCAGGCCCAGCCCCCACCCCGTGCCCTGGTTGTAAAGACGCCTCGAGTCAAAAATTCACTTTTATACCTCGACGGCGCAAATGTAAAAGACCGCGAATGTCCGTCCATAATTCCCGCGACCGACTTCCTGAAATACTTGGGTCTGCGGATGAGAAGTGACGAGTGGTCAAATAGAGAATATTATAAAACTTTGAAGGAACTATTCCTAAGATATTTCTTAGTAAGCCGAAGTGTGACCGGAGCATTGAGTGAAAATGCCCATTACAAGAAGTATAAGTTGCCGGATCCGACCAAGAAGACGGCGATTCGTCGATTTTACTCGAAGAGAAGAAGGAGAACCCTCTCCTTCCTTGCCTTCTGCCATGAAGTTCTTCAGGACCACCTCCTTAAAATAGCTAAGTACTTGTGATCTGTATCCAGTGAGTAATGGGACAATTAGTAAAAGAAATTGAGGTCGGTGGACGCCGCCATTTTATCTTGTAGTTATGCTTTGACTCAGCCAACCCGCTTATAAGGGGTGTGGCGCTTAATAAGTTGATAAAAGTAGAATTTCTGTACCCATTACTAACATGGATAATTTGTACTAATAGCTATAAGCAGTAATAAACTCCATTTTTGTTATAATTTGAGTAATATAAAGAATTTGCGTTGGAAGTGTGTTCCATTTATTTGTATTAATGCCTAGATTGAATTTTAAGAACGCGAATGTATCGATTTTTAATTGACAAATTTAATGCACGTGAAATCACTATTACAGTCTATTAATTTCTAAAGCGTAAGAATTATAGTGAGAAATATACGTGCATCTGCTTTTAAGGTTTTACTTAGAACACGTGTGGTTTTCGAGAAAGGAATGTGGAAGTGACCATTCGATCCCCCAACCTCGTTATTGTAAATCTGTAGTAATTGTACTGAGCTTTGATATTTTAAAGTACGTGTAAAATCATTTTTATATAAATTTCTTAAAGTGTAAGAAATAGAGTGTTAAGATTGCGCCTGTTTTTAAGTTTTTTTTTTTTTTTTTTTTTCTCCGCGGGAGGAATGTTTTAGCGAAAGAAAGACATAAATGACAGATCGTTCTTTTTGTGTTATGATGATGGGAAATTAATCTTACGATACGTGTGTGGCATGTTTTTTCTGAAGAATAAGAAATTTCGTGATATTAGTTAGAGATGAGTTTTTTTTAATTTCACGCTATGCAGGTGAAAGTAAGAGTAAATTAGAGTAGTTTGTGCTGTCCTAGAATAGGGAAGGTTTTTCAGTGTCACCCAAACGTAGCTTCAAGGGAGTAGAATGTTTATTTGTTCGTTAGAATGGGACCTAGGACTGGTGAGGCAGTCTGTGACCGTGTGGCCCAACCGAGATTTCACCTTTACTCTCCTTTATCGGGGTAAGGGATGGGAAATTTTCCATAGACAGAGAGAAAGGGAATGCAAGTTTGAATGTGAGCGCATGTGAGCGAATGAGTATAATGAGTGTAATAGGGGTATAATGGGGGGGGGGTTGCTCTAGGGGGTGAAATCGCGGAAAGCAACGTTAGGAAGCATGATTGGGGAGTCTGCGAGGATCGTTCCCCTGCTCCGCCAGGTCCTTCTGCATGCCATATCAGAGTGTATTTATGGGAGGTGATGCGCTGTTGCAATATCTAGTGAGGGATATGGATGAGAAGGTAATTCTCCACCTGCCCAGATATGGTTGAAATGCCGAGTTTGTTTTATTTTTGTTTTGTCCCCTACTCCGCCATTGAGATTATTATTCGATTTCCGAGAGATTCCAAGATAGATGTTACGTGATAAAGGACGTGAATCTATGAATGATTCTTTATTTTCTTTGCTAGCTGCAGTATATACATTATTTGTCTGAAGAGATATGTTAGATTGATAAAGTAAAACTTTGCGAGTTTTAGCCATGATAATGTTTTATCAAAATTATTTCGGCTTGGTCATAAAGAAAGAGTGAGAGCTGACACGAAATGACAACAAGAATGTTACACAGCTGTATCCCGTATTTGAGAGAGCAGATATAAGTCAAATTCGAGATAGTAAAAGAAGATATATATTTTATGTTTGAATTGTTTATGTACAACTCCGTACGAGATTTTGAAGTTTAAGCAAAATGCATTCCTTACTGTTGATAATGAAATATACTTTTTGTTTTTATTATTGCATACACAGAGATAGACTTTTTATATTCTTAGATACCCGTTTTTGTTATAGTTCTTTTTGTATTGAAGAAATCTTTAAAATCTTACTTAAAGGATTCTGAAAAGATTATCTAGAGATAACCATGGTTAATCCCTAGCATTTTCATGAATTTTAGATTACAATCGGGCTAATTAAAGATAATTGAGATTATTAGAGATTATTTGCTGAGTTTTAAAGTTAAAATTAATGACACTTAAGTCCTTTTTAAGAAGTTGTTAAGAAAAAGATATTTGTACTTTTGTTGATAGTAGTAGGGATACTGTCACATATGATTTTAGTTTTTTTGCTTTAATTTCATCAGTGTGTGTGCTTCGACTTAACCCTCTGATTTATAGCATGAAAAGAGAGAGATTGTCATTATAGACAAGGATGTGTATGCTGTTACAGTAAAGTCCTTATCAAGATTAAACAGAGAGGAATGGATTTATGCTTCGACAGTTCTGCAGTTGTACACTAAGTTCTTTTTGCTTTTGTTTTTGTTAATGAGGGAATGAGAATAGCCGCTGACAATAAACGTAAGACTCTATCGATGGTCATTGCTAACGTTTATTCACATTCATTTGTTTATTTATTTTTATTATTAGAGATACTCGGCGACAATTTTTTATTTTCAGTACAAGTAAAAGACAGAGGCCCATCTCAGCTGACTTGTGAGTGGAAACCGCAACGTATTTCAAGGTCGCCCAGTCTCTCTCTCTCTCTCTCTCTCTCTCTCTCTCTCTCTCTCTCTCTCTCTCTCTCTCTCTCTCTCTCTCTCTCTCTCTTCCTACCTTTCACTCGACTCTGCTAAAAGAATGTAGCCGTCTTTGAGTTTTTTTGTGTGTTTTTTTTCAGCGAAGCTAGGCGATAATTGTGCCTACATTTCATTGCAGTCAATAGATTGTTGCATGCTGTTATTGCATAAATACTGATAAGATATCGGTAGTACCGCCATTTGCATAAATGTTTGTGCCACATGTCGCAACTGTTTAGAGAATAGATAGAACTCCCATTGACAAATTGTGGAGCCAGCAAGTTGCCACTTATGCTATATATATATATACATTGATTATGACAGCAGGAATTTGAATATTAAAGGAGACTGTGTTAGAATAAGCATCACTATGAAATATAAGTATAGAACTCTGTTCTTACTTCTGAATATCAGTCTCCATTGTATATATATTGATATTTTTGATTTAGTATATTTATTTTTATTGTTTATTATTCTTATTTTTAGATCATGATTATTAGTAATGTTAATATGTTGACTGATATTGTTGCTATCTCTCAATGGCCTGTTGCTAATTATTATTTTTGAAATGAAATCAGCAGTAACTTGATGATTTGTGTCTTTTATCTGAATTCATACTTGATGTTACTGTAGCCACCGCTAATAAGAATGTTTTTTTAGTGGCTTTTCTCAGCATTTAATGATTGTCCTTTTTGATGTCTATAGTAAAGTAATGCTATGTAGCAGTTGCTAAGTCCTAAGTATCTTGGAATAATAATCTAGTTGTGTAGACACATACCTTCCATTACCACCCTATTCCTAGGCAGCCCCGACCTGCAAGTTCTAAAAGTCTTTAGATTTTGTCCGTCAGACAAGTCCCTAGTGCCCATTGAATAGAGATTGCAATCACTTGCAGTTGCAGGGGAGGCAAAGTATAGCCTCGATTACCAACGTATGGCCATTGTTGGTACCCTGAAGTCATAGGGAACCTTTCTTACAACTGTAGTAGTGACAGAGGTTCAAATTTTCATCCCGAGATCTGCTTCGAAGGTACGTGTGAGGGCCGTACAGGAAGAGAATCGCTGTGACGTTGCAGGTCTCCTGCGTGGTGGTCTTAGTCAAGATCGGCCGAGGGCGGGACGAGGAAGCCGGGCTGGAAGGATTAGCGGGATGGGCCCAGTCCTTGTCCTTTTTGTTTTGCCTAACCGAGTAACGGAGATATGGCAACAAACCTGGGCCTGCAGCAAGGACGGCGGGGGAGTGAAAACAAAAGAATCCCCGAGGGAAACCGTGGAATCGCACCTAGCAAGAATTCATGAGCAAGGGACAGAGAAAACGAAAGTCGTCCTGGACAGAGAAAGTAAAAGTCGTCCTAGACAGAGAAAACGAAAGTCGTCCTAGACAGAGAAATTAAAAGTCGTCCTAGACAGAGAAAACGAAAGTCGTCCTGGACAGAGAAAGTAAAAGTCGTCCTAGACAGAGAAAACGAAAGTCGTCCTAGACAGAGAAATTAAAAGTCGTCCTAGACAGAGAAAACGAAAGTCGTCCTGGACAGAGAAAGTAAAAGTCGTCCTAGACAGAGAAAACGAAAGTCGTCCTAGACAGAGAAATTAAAAGTCGTCCTAGACAGAGAAAACGAAAGTCGTCCTGGACAGAGAAATTAAAAGTCGTCCTATCCATTGGTCTCTGAATAGTAATATAATATGAAAGTAACACATGTTTTGTTTCAGGAGTAGTTTTTAAGGCTTAATTTTAAGACAAATCAATGCCTCTAATAATGATAGGAATAGAATTTATGAAGGTAAGGTCTCTTATAGAAATTACTGTTGATGTTATAGTCTATTGCATTTTACATGTTTATACATGCTAATACTCTACTTAATTGTTTGCTAATGTTCTAAATGAGTCATAATTCTACTGTAATTAACTCAATTTTGTCTTTTAAAGAAACGAGAGAAGTAGATGAATTAATGTTTTGATTTAAACTGACTTTTTGATCTTAATTAATGTTTAATATTAGTTTCACACTGGAATTATGTTGCTTAAATATAAGAAAATGTTTGTATTACAGATTTCCAACAAGGAAATAGACCCTGCATGCTCTAGTTGTCTGTAAAAGTACTCTATATATGTTATGTTTGTATAATTTGTTTAGGATTCATAGAAATAGGAATTCTTAGAAAATAGCTAAATAATTCGGCCCCATTTCTATTGTAAACTAATGTTAGCTAGGATATGTCCAAGAGCTCCCGGAAAATTAGCCCATGCTTCGACTGAAATAAGAGATATTTCAGTTTTGGTTGGGAGGGATGTCGTATGACTTCCGTCATGCTGAAGCCAGTCCGTCATGCTGAAGCCAGTCCGTCATGCTGAAGCCAGAATCTGAAACTTGTAACAAATCTTGAGGGGTAACGGTTGGTCGAGGCCACAGATATTTTATTACATGCCCTCACTTTTATTGAGTTTTGGGTGCCGACCATGTGTTCCCTTGGGACCACCAAGATTTATGGCTAGGCACCTGGAACTAACCGCTGGCGCCATGCACCCCCCCCAAGAGGCCTACAGGATAAGGGACCCTCGGTCCTCGAAAACACCACAAGTCGTGAAGAGAAACATGTGAGGCTAGAAGTCAAGGGTGAAATAGAATACTCTCCCAATTGTTTTCTGCGATACAGCCAATGTTTGTAGAAAGTGTCAAGGAGATATATGACCGGACCCCTGAGACTTGGCATCCGACATGGAGTGCCTGAGGAGGGTGGGAAAGGCCAAGAAGTTAGCCATTTCCTAAACCACAGGAAACATAAACTTATGTTTCGTACGCAGGTACATACCCTGGAGAGATGCCCAATAACTCCTCCCCGGAAGTAGGCGGGATTCCACTTTGAACCTGGCGTTGATTGGCTGGACGAGATCTCACTGGATTTCATTGGAGAATTGGATGTTAAGCCACGCCCTGCCCCTGGGGGTATTTCAAGAGCCACCCAGGGCAGAGACAGTTAGTTAGAACTTTGCCAGGGGCACGAATAGATCATAGACTGTGATAGTCATAGGGTGGGGGCATTGAGGCGTCGAAGTTGTGTTGTACTCTAGAATAAATATAAGCAAAGGATTCACTGCGTGTCCATTCTTACCTTGTACCCGTCTGGTACTAATAATTATAAGTATATATACGTAGGAGGAAAATCCCTATGTCAGTGGTGACGCTCGGTGGGATAATAATAAAATCCCTACGTCAATTTTTTGTTATTTTTGTTTGTTGATTTTTGTCCCCCCCCCCTCCTTCTCTTCCTTCAATCCTCACCCCGACAGGAAGGCAGTAAAACTGGACCCCTTTGCAGAATACAAGAGTGCAGACTTCGTATTATGCAAGAGTTCCTCTCCCTTTCGTAACATACTTCAGAACGCATTCGCATTATACAAGAGTTCCGCCACCTTTCGTAACTTACGCAAGAAACGACGTTTCTCCGTAATAATACAAGACGTTGGTCCTCTTTCGTAATATACGAGAGATCTTCGGTATTAATACAAGAGATTGGTTCCCTTTCGTAATATACGGGAAGTCTTTCCTCTTTCGTAAATGCGCCGGGGTCTACTCTCCTTCCTGTCCTCCTCCTTCTCCTCCCCCTTCCGCAATCCATCACGTGCCCTTCTCCTTATTCTTATGCCATGATGCTGTTGATCATCATCTCTATCAACTTGAATACCATCTTGGCCACAAACAGGAAGGCAGTAAAACTGGACCCCTTTGCAGAATACAAGAGTGCAGACTTCGTATTATACAAGAGTTCCTCTCCCTTTCGTAACATACTTCAGAACGCATTCGCATTATACAAGAGTTCCGCCACCTTTCGTAACTTACGCAAGAAACGACGTTTCTCCGTAATAATACAAGACGTTGGTCCTCTTTCGTAATATACGAGAGATCTTCGGTATTAATACAAGAGATTGGTTCCCTTTCGTAATATACGGGAAGTCTTTCCTCTTTCGTAAATGCGCCGGGGTCTACTCTCCTTCCTGTCCTCCTCCTTCTCCTCCCCCTTCCGCAATCCATCACGTGCCCTTCTCCTTATTCTTATGCCATGATGCTGTTGATCATCATCTCTATCAACTTGAATACCATCTGTGCCACAAACATTCGGCACTGCGTGTACCACGTGGTGAACCAAAACATCTTAACGAAGTCAAGGAACCCAAGAGTCCATGCAGGGAATGTTGTGAGCCAGAGGTAAGTCAAGAAAATCATTGTTTTATCGTACGTTTCGGTAACCACAGTGGGGGTTACCAACTCAATGAATTTAGAACGCACAAATAGCTGTAGACTAATCACAAAAGTGAAGTTTATGCTATTCAGCAGTACGCCTAAATATCCATCCAATATCGCTGGATACAATTTAACGATCTCCCAAATACCGAGGTAAATGTACAATCTATTGGGCCAGTGATTCAATACAACGTAGACAAACTGAGCACAGTTGACAGCGTGTCCAACGATGGGTTGAGAGAGTATCCAAAAAATACACTTCTCTAGCACCGTGGATTTTGCGTCTTCCGTTGCTCCTCTTCGCCTACAGCATACGATCAATAGGATAAGGAGTAAAATTCCTAGCAAAACTAAATGATAGAACAGCAGTTCCTTCATTTTAAGTGTCTCCGGTTCCGGGAAAGTCAACTCTGGGATCCTCGAGTCCATCCACGTTCCCAAAACTGGAAGGTTTCGGACACCCATGGCGTACTCTTTGGTCCTCAGAGTTGCTTCCCGCATCTGGTCATATTTCCAGCTAGCTTCCAGGTAGTCGCCAACATACGGGATGTAGGCAGTCCACCAAAAGCTAGACTTCAACCCTTTCTCTGGATCCACGAACAGCGAATCCAAATCCGGAGGTTGAGGAATATGATCCTTCACCAGAGGCAACCTACGCAAAATCTTCACAACAGTCTTTTCCTCGACGTGTTGCAGATCCTTTGCGAGTTTTGCCATGAATTCTTCGGTCGCAACAAAAGTGTTGCAAAAATCTTCATATCGCTGAAGCCAAAAACACCCACCAAAAATGGCGGAAAAAACTGCAGCATATACGAAAGCTACGGGCACCTTCATGACTTCTATAACTCAAGATGTTTATATGTGGGTTTCGAAGCACACATGTTTCTCACCACATCCAAGTTGACGCCTAGCCTCGTTTTTGCTCTCTCTCTCTCTCTCTCTCTCTCTCTCTCTCTCTCTCTCTCTCTCTCTCTCTCTCTCTCTCTACGTGTCATTATTTAATAACACTTACCATATCTTTGAAAGTACATGTGTGCGTGTGTATTGTTTATGTACATGCATACGTACATTTATGTACATATGTACGTACATCTACATACATACGTACGGACATTTACGTACATACGTACGTACATTTACGTACATACGTACGTAAATTTACGTACATACGCACGTACATATACCTACATACGTACGTACATATACCTACATACGTACGTACATACGTACGTGCACTTGCGTACATACGCACGTGCACTTACGTACGTACGTACGTACATTTACGTACACACGTACGTAAATTTTTTTTTATGAGTATGACACCTGAACAGGCAGAAACTGCCCTCATCAATAAAGGCCCGGGCACTAGAAAATACCAAGACGAAGGAAAAGAAGAAGGTTAAGGACAAAGCAGAGATGAGGTAATGCCACACAAAGGAAAACGACAGACGAAAAAACAATCAAAGTACAGAGGACCCAGAGATATGGAGGACTAGGCTCTGAGATGACGATAGATCTGCTTTTTGAGGGATGGAAGGTCATAAGAATTAGGAAAGACAGAAGGAGGAAGAGAGTTCCAGAGTCTGGAGGTAGATGGGAAGAAGCAGTCGCTGCACCGACCAATCCGCGAGCTACAAATCTCCATATAGTACCTGTGAGATGAGGCCGCTTGGCGAGTGTTACGCGGCCTCGGCAGTGGGGGAGGGATGCAACTCGCCAACTCATCAGAGCAGCGATGGAAGCAGTAGCTATAGAAAAGAGAAAGGGAAGATACCTTACGGCGAAGAGAGAGAGAATATAAATTAAAGTAAGAGAAGGATCATTAATGTGTCTGACTGCCTTAGATTCAACCCTATCGAGGAGATAGGTATAAAAAGAAGCACCCGAGATATGTGAGCAGTATTATAAGCAGGGATGGATAAGACCTTTGTAAATTTTAAGTAACTGTAAATGTACGTCTTCCGCACTTTTTTCTTTCTCTTTTTTTCTATTCTGCATACATACTTACAAATACAAAAAAAAAATGGCGAATGTTGCTTTCTACAAAGCAAAAAAAGGCGGGTAAACCATAACAGAGAATATATATATATATATATATATATATATATATATATATATATATATATATATATATATATATATATGCATGTATGCATGCACATAAACACACACACGAGCGACTATGTAGATAACGAGTTTTTTTTTTTTTTAATACACAAGGACTGGCTAAAACAATAAATCTACCCTCATTGGGCCTGGGCACGAAGAAAACATAGAGAGAAACAGGGATGGGGAGTATTGTGACTTGTCATATGTGAAGGGATAATCAGACATGCGTAACGAATATCCAAGAATATTCGGTGTTGATATAGGCATAAAATGATCACATTAATAAAGGAATACTTGACAATACAATAATTATATAAACTCGTGTGTGTGTGTGTGTGTGTGTGTGTGTATATATATATATATATATATATATATATATATATATATATATATATATATATATATATATATATATATATATAGTTCCGGTTTTACGTCACGGACTCCCTTTTCTACCAAGGGCTAGGACGGTTGCCTTCTTGCGAAGGACTTCTTAAACAGATGTAATCGTTACCCTGAGTGCATGCCCTTGCTAATCTCAGACCGTGACGGGGCACGAACCCTCGACCTAGCACAGTACCATATGTGAAAACATGAATCATATTTTACTCCGACCGGGACTTTTCTAAAAGAGACACCAACCTTAAAGCTTAACTGCTATACTAAGTTGGTAGAAGTTGTAATATGAACAAAAAGGCATACAGATAGAATGCGTTCATTCCTAGTATAGCAATTAAGCTGCAAGGTTGATTTCTCTTTTAGACCTTCTGTGGTGTACATGGTAGCGCCTTGGCACAGTAATTATGTGTCCTAGGTTTGAGTTCCGGTCCGGGTAAAATATTATTTATGTTTTCATATATTGTAATGGGCTTACTTGATTATTGTTGATCCCTAATTAGATTCGGATTTGAATTAAAGGCGAAAACGAAGCCACGAGTGAGGTTGGGAGAAACTGTAACCTGAATAAAAAGGCATTCAGATAGAATGCGTTCATTCCTAGTAAAGCAGCAAAGATGTAAGTTTGGTTTCTCTTTTAGACCTTCTGTGGTATAGTTGGTAGCGCCTTGGCACAGTAATTATGTGTCCTAGGTTTGAGTTCCGGTCCGGGTAAAATATGATTCATGTTTTCATATATTGTAATGGGCTTACTTGATTATTGTTGATCCCTAATTAGATTCGGATTTGAATTAAAGGCGAAAACGAAGCCACGAGTGAGGTTGGGAGAAACTGTAACCTGAATAAAAAGGCATTCAGATAGAATGCGTTCATTCCTAGTAAAGCAGCAAAGATGCAAGTTTGGTTTCTATTTTAGACCTTCTGTGGTGTAGTTGGTAGCGTCTTGGCACAGTAAAGATGTGTCCTAGGCTCGAGTCTCGGTTCGGGTAAAATATGATTCATATATATATATATATATATATATATATATATATATATATATATATATATATATATATATATATATATATATATATGACTGTCCAGGACAGTTCGATGTTAAGTCTTCCTTCAGTTACGGTTCTCTTTCTATGCCTACATCAACACCGAATATTCTTGGATATTCGTTGCATATGTCTTATTATCCCTTCACATCTGACAAGTCACAATACACTTCCGATCTCTGGTTCTGTCTATGTTTTCTTCGTACCCAGGCCTGATGAGGGTAGATTTTTTTTTTTTTTGCCCGTCCTGGTGTCACAATCATAAACAAAAAAACAAAAAACAAACATATATATATATATATATATATATATATATATATATTATATATATATATATATATATATATATATCATATTTTTCCCATGACCGGGATTCGAACGTAGGAAACGTAATTACTGTGCCAAGACGCTATCAGCTACACCACTGAATGTCTAAAGAAAAAACAAATGCTAAAATGAAGCCACGAGTGAGGTTGGGGAATCTGTAATATGAACATAGTGGCATTCAGTTAGAATGCGTTCATTCCTAAGTATAGCAGATATAAGCTATAGGGTTGGATTCCTTTTAACCTTCTGTGGTGTAGTGGTAGCGCCTAGACTTAGTAATCATAGGTCCTAGGTTCGAGTCCCGGTCGGGGTAAAAATAATGATTCATGTTTTCACATATGTAATGTGCTTATCTGATTATTTCATGGCCCGAATGAGATTGGGAATTGAATTAAATGCTAAAATGAAGCCACGAGTGAGGTTGGGGAATCTGTAATATGAACATAGTGGCATTCAGTTAGAATGCGTTCATTCCTAAGTATAGCAGATATAAGCTATAAGGTTGGATTCCTTTTAACCTTCTGTGGTGTAGTGGTAGCGCCTTGACTTAGTAATCATAAGTCCTAGGTTCGAGTCCCGGTCGGGCTAAAAAAAGAAAATGATTCATGTTTTCACATATGTAATGTGCTTATCTGATTATTTCATGGCCCGAATGAGATTGGGAATTGAATTAAATGCTTAAATGAAGCCACGAGTTAGGTTGGGGAATCTGTAATATGAACATAGTGGCATTCAGTTAGAATGCGTCCATTCCTAAGTATAGCAGATATAAGCTATAAGGTTGGATTCCTTTTAACCTTCTGTGGTGTAGTGGTAGCGTTTGACTTAGTAATCATAAGTCCTAGGTTCGAGTCCCGGTCGGGGTAAAAAAAAATGATTCATATATATATATATATATATATATATATATATATATATATATATATATATATATATATATATATAATACAGAATCGAGTTTGAAATCAATTAGTCAAGAAGTGTGTGTGTGTGTGTATGTGTGTGTGTTGTTTTTCTAACGCACTCGAAAAATGTGAAAGTTTTTGTCGTAGAGTGATACAAAGCATTCAATTGGCAAAAACATGGTAAATTCTCTCTCTCTCTCTCTCTCTCTCTCTCTCTCTCTCTCTCTCTCTCTCTCTCTCTCTCTCTCTCTCTCTCTCTCTCTCTCTCTCTCTCTCTCTCTCTCTCTCTCTCTCTCTCTCTCTCCTCACTCACTCACTCACTACACACACACACACACACACACACACACACACACACACACACACACACACACACACACACACACACAACTTCAGGAGACAGAAAATGAGAGAGATCTAGGAGTAAACTTATTGGCAGATTTGTCTCCAGAAATACATATAAATGGCGTAGTAAGGGCAGCATATGCATTCTTATCAAATGTAAGGGTAGCCTTCAGGCACATGGACAAGGAAATGTTCAGAAATATTTATGTAACCTATGTGAGGCCAAAACTCGAATATGCAGCCCCCTTTTGGAATCCGCACTTGAAAAAGCACATAGCTAAGCTTGAAAAAGTTCAAAGACATGCCACGAAACTGGTGCCAGAAATACGCAATCTCGGTTATGATGAGAGGCTGAGGGAATTAGACTTGCCATCACTCGAAGCTAGAAGAGTAAGGGGGGATATGGTGACAGTCTTTAAATTCCTTCATGGTTATGATAGAGTGGATAGGGATCGATATTTCGATATGGCTGGCTCTAGAACTAGAGGTCATAGTTTGAAGCTTCGGAAGAAAACTTGTTTGCAGGATGTAACGAAATACTTTTTCAGTGTAAGAGTAGTTGATAATTGGAATTCGCTAAGCGAGGAGGTAGTTAATGCTACCTCAATCCATAGTTTTAAGGACAGGTATGATAAGTATCACTAAGTCTAAAAATGGAACCGATCAGGAGACGGGAAGATACGAGCTTTGGGCTCTTTCCCGTAAACACAATTAGGTAATCACAATTAGGTAATCACACACACACACACACACACACTTGTGTTTGGAATACTAGATTAAATTCATTAGCCCCTGTTATCATAAAATATAAAAATAAATAAATAAATAAATTAGGATATTTCTATGATCTAACCCTTGAGAAAACTTGGTTAGCCAAATGAGTGACTTTTACGAAAAATATATTGATAATTCAGTGCCTTAATGATTTTCAGTTAAGGTATAGAATAGATATATTTCATGCAAGTTAGACCAAAGTTATGAATATAGCCTAGTTCTGAATGTCTGTACGGGTATATTTTTTTCTTTTTTATATGTTATTAATAAATCCCAATCGAATGGGGGTTGCCGCAGCTTAGTTGAAACTGGGGATTCAAGAGTAGATGCCCTTCCTAACGCCCCACAGTAGGCTCGAATACGGGTTTGTCATTTGAGCGCTTTAATCACGGCGCTAAGGTAGTCCCCTCTTGACGTCATAATATTGATCATAATATTGATCATTCATTACCTTGATCATTTCTAGCTTGCCACAAAGTAATACTAGTAAAATAATACTCTTGTTACAGTTTGATAGACGTTCGTCTTGGAACCAAACTCGTACGTGTTTCGTAAGCATTCACGGGGACGTGTACCGTTCTTGTACATATTCGCGCAGTGTTATCATCAAGTGCTATAAATTCTATTATTCCTGCAATTTCTCTATATAATAATGTGTCCCGTCTGCCAAGTCATTTGAAATGGTTTGTGACATTCTCTCTCTCTCTCTCTCTCTCTCTCTCTCTCTCTCTCTCTCTCTCTCTCTCTCTCTCTCTCTCTCTCTCTCTCTCTCTCTCTCTCTCTCTCTCTCTCTCTCTCTCTCTCTCTCTCGTGACTTTTCTTTAAGATATATCATTCAGTTTAGTACTACAAGTCCAGCAATATTCGAAGAAATATTCATATGTTAATTCTTTTTTGTTATGAGTGTGGCACCGGGACAGGCAAAAACTGCCCTCATCACTAAAGGCCCAGTCACGAGAAAACACTAAGGCAAAGGAAAAGAAAATAGGTTAAGAACAAGGCAGAGATGAGGTAATGTAACAAAAAGGAAAACGACAGACAGAAAAAACAGTCAGAGTACAGAGAACCCAGAGATATGGAGGGCTAGGTGGTATGGTTTCTTCTTCTTCTTCTTCTTCTTCTTCTTCTTCTTCTTCTTCTTCTTCTTCTTCCTTTTATTATTATTATTATTATTATTATTATTATTATTATTATTATTATTATTATTATTATTATTATTATTATTATTATTATTATTATTATTATTATAATACATTAGTATAAGACAACCGTAAATATTACACAACCAATTTTAACATAAAAGCAGCAAAATATGCACTAACTGAAATATAAATATTTAAATCCCCTTGAGGGAGTGGATTAAGAATACTTCCTCTGAGATCCCCTGCGTGTCGTAAGTCATCTAAATGGGGCGGAGCGAAGGGACTGGGAATTCCCTCCTTTGTATTTACTTCCCACAAAAGGTCAAAGTATTTCTTTGACTCATTCACCCCCCTTATAAGGAGGAATATGGCTTTATTATTATTATTATTATTATTATTATTATTATTATTATTATTATTATTATTATTATTATTATTATTATTATTATTGTTATTGAATGAATATTTTTACACATGGTAGTGCTACTTGGATGTATGAATTATGTCTGATGAAAAAAAATTTACAGCCATAATTTCTGCCATTTAAACATTAGTTGAATTCCTTACTTTAGGAATCGCATGGCACTCAGGTCTTCTGCTGTTCAATTTTTCTGCTGCCTCTACAACTACTGCTACTTTGTATTTGTTAAATAGATTGGATTTACTACTTCATCCCTGGTCGATAAGGTTGCCAACATTACTATTCTTATGTATAGCTTTTTGCAACAAAGTGAATGACTTCTCACTTACCCGCTTCCTGCAATTTCTTCTTTTGACCTATTGTGGCAGCAGCCTGCGTTAACCTGAGTATAGTAATGTATGAAATATTTATAAATAATAGCAATGAAATTAATTTACACTAGTCAAGTTTTTTAATTAAAGCTTTCTTGATGCCCGAAAGAAAACCAAGTGTTTGAAAATATATTAATAAATTTTCAGTTAATATGAATTAACGAGCAAACTCTGGAACATTTCCATATTTAATTTCCCTTATGGTTTCCAACTTGTATTATGTGACAAAATAAACAAACAAAAGTTCTTAATGACTCCCCAAAAAAGTTTAGAATAAACCCACAGACTCATAAAACTCCTCAGATGTAAAGCTCTCTTGATACCCAACAGGAAACAGTGTTTTATGACTGAAAATGACACCATAACGACGTGCCGGAAGTTTGTATTCTCTTGGGTGCCGTCTGAAGCTTTTTTTTTTTTTTTTTTTTTTTTTTTTTTTAAGAGGCATATCCTCGTGGAATTTCTCTTTGACATATTCCCAACCCTGGTTTTAGAACAAGGTGACAGGATGGAATAGAGAATCCGGAAGTATAAATGGGGTTGATTTAAGGAAGACATGGAAGGGAAACTAATTCAGTGTGCAGGTGGGAAAGGATTAAGGCGAGATTAATATAGAGAAAGCATATAAGATAGGGATGGAAGGGGGATTATTTTAGGGTGCGAGCAAGGAAGGGATGCACGAGAGATTAATATCGAGAACACTGTTTGGGAAGGAATGGAAGGGGGGATTATTTCAGGATGCGTGTAAGGGAGGGATACACAATAGATTGTCATAGAAAGTATGGTTGAGAAAGTGATGAAAATGGGATAGTTTACAATGGTACAGTTAAGGTTGGGTTGAATGGGACAATATAATTGGGAGTGCATATCTATCTACCTTGGCTGCCTCCCCCAATTGGGGGGGGTAGCCGACATAAAAAAAGAAACAATATGGGGATTACGTCACTCTATGGGCAATGACGAGGGAGCTAGCGACCGTTCAGATGGCACTGCTGGAGTGCCACAGCCCATCCTCCCGGAGTACAACTGTAGAAAAATAGAATGTATTTCATGTGAAGAGGGTACAACTATAATGATTTAAGGGATATTATGCCAGAGAGTGCGTAGAGCAGTGGTAACGGCCGCGAGTCGGGAAGCAACTGGCGCGGGCTCGAGCCCATCGCGAGACATTAGGAAGGACATCCAACCTTAATCCCCAATTCCAACCTGTGTGTCCACCCCCATTCGAATGGGGGACTCATTATGACACATAAAACGATAAAAAAATGGAGATAACTGACTTAGAGATTATTTAAAAGGGTAAAGTTTATTAAAGATGGAAAATTCGCTATTTTGGAGAATGAAGGTGGGGGAACGAAGTGGGGGTGATTTGAATGGGGAAATCTGAAGGGGTGATGCTAATGTGGGTATGGGGAGGGAGAGTGGGTGGGTGGGCTCGGCTTACTGTAGGATGATTTAGTAATCTCCTTCATAATTGCTTCTCATTAATATTGTGCAATAGAGTGAATGGATGTATTTCTGCTCTAATAATTGGAGCTCTCATTGGATTTTTGTTTTTTTAATTATTCTAAAAGAACCATTATCTGTATCATTATAGTTATCATCTCCTTTGTATATATTTTACATATATTCAATTATATTTCTCTCGTTTTATAATTTCGTGTTTCGTAATAACACACACACATAGTCATTAGCTGTCTGAATAGTCACCAAGGCTCAAGCGGTAGCGTCCGCGACTCTGAGGCGTCAGGTCGAGGGTTCGCGGCCCGTCACGGTCTGAGGTTAGCAAGGGCATGCACTCAGGGTAACGATTACATCTGCCAAAACAAGTCCTTCGCAAGAAGGCAACCGTCCTAGCCCTTGGTAGAAAAGGGAGTCCGTGACGTAAAACCGGAACAAGTCATTAGCTGTCTGAACAGCTTGGAAATAACTGTGCAAATCGTGAAAAAAAAATACAATTTAAGAAGCACAGTGCTTTGAATGGAGTTTGTGAAAATTTTATAAAAAAAAAATTGAAATTATCGTTTTTGTGCTAATTAACAAGTCATAGCAAATACTACCATTGCTATATTTTAGAATTATACTCAGATGCCTAAAACAGTGTATCCAGATTTTCGATATTCTGGGCCAGTTTTGGTGGGTTAGGGATGGGGGGGGGGCTGAAGTTTTTATCTCTTCACGGTCAGTAAGACACAAAAATTAGGTTCTCATTTTTCTTAATTTCCTTTCTAAATGTAGTAGTAGAAGTAGTAGTAGTAGTAGTAGTAGTAGTAGTAGTAGTAGCAGCTGTTGTTATTTGAAGAGGAGGCACTAATGGAGTTTTTCATTAATGTACCGCCATTACCCTCATTATTATATCGTAACCCTTGCTCTACTGCTACTTTAACCACTACTAATACTACTACAACGACTTTTATAACTTCTACGTCTACTGCTGCTACTGTTGCCTCTGCTATTACTATTGCAGCTTTTGCAAGAAAGAAGAAGTGACATTTTTCATAATCTGTCACCAGCTAAATTCTCACACTTAACATTTGCAGCAAAAGGTCATACGTGGAGATAGTCGCTTCATGAGATCTAACATTGTTCCGGTTTTACGTCACGGACTCCCTTTTCAACCAAGGGCTAGGACGGTTGCCTTCTTGCGAAGGACTTGTTTTGGCAGATGTAATCTTACCCTGAGTGCATACCCTTGCTAACCTCAGACCGTGACGGGGCGCGAACCCTCGATCTGACGCCTCAGAGTCGCGGACGCTACCGTTTGAGCCACGGTGACTACTTCATGAGGTCTAACATTATGGCATCAAGTGCAGCTCTGCACTTGATACCAAAGAGGACATGTCATATATTAATATTTTTTTTAGAATGATAGCTAAAAGCCTTAAGGTACGTTTTGCTCGGTGCGATTATCGCTCAACGATGATCGTTCATGGCTAAACGATGATCGTCAAACGATTGTATAGAGCACTAAGTCTTTGTTTTTGAATGGGGCTGTTTTGCTTCGAGCGACTGCCTGGGCAGTCGTTCGAAGCAAAACAGCCCCATTCAAAAACAAAGAATTAATGCTCTAGATTAGACAATCCTTTGGCGATCATCGTTGAGCGATAATCGCTCGTGGTAAAATGTGCCTTTACATGTTCCAGATAGGGATAATTTAAAACACTCTTGCATTTGATTTGCTACCATAGCTAATTTACATATGGAAAATTACATCAATCTACTCATACCATAATATTTATAATGTGCAGCTCTATGTCTGTCTGTCTTTCTGTCTCTATGTATGTATGTATATGTGTATGTATTTCGGTCTGTTTTCTTCATTATATTTCTTTATCCGGTTTACCACTTCCCAGTGCGTTCTTCCCTCCACCCTTGTCATATCCGCCTTCCGTGCCAAAACCACCTGTCAGTTCCAACCACCTGCTGGCACCTACCGGGTGAGTGTGTCTGCGTATGAATGTGAGTATCATTTTGGACGCTGAAATTCATGTTTCCACAGATAGCAGTTTTAACAGGTACTAGAGTAACACTCTATGTAAGATTTAATCTAAGTAGTAGCAGTAGTAGTAGCATCAGCCCTATAATTCATACCAGTAGTTACTGTAGTTGCAGTAGTAATAATGGTAGTTGTAGTTGTTAAAAAATGTCTACATAGAGTAACACTCTATGTAAGTTTTAACCTAAGTAGTAGCAGTAGTAGTACCATCAGCTCTATAATTCATACCAGTAGTTACTGTAGTTGTAGTAGTAATAATGGTAGTTGTAGTCGTTAAAATATCTATATGGGTAGTAGTAGTAGTAGTAGTAGTAGTAGTAGTAGTAGTAGTAGTAGTAGTAGTAGTAGTAGTAGTAGTAGTAGTAGTAGTAGTATCAGCAGCAGATGAACAATACTGCACAAACATTTATTATGAATACAATCATACTTTAACAATGCTATTAATCAATTCTACTTAATGACGGTTTTTTAACAAAAGAAAAAACAAAATAAGAAATAAACAATATATATATATATATATGCATGAGAGAAAACGCATTTCAAAGAAGCAAGTCTAAAAAAAATACAATGTTCAGAATCATTTGAACTTTTTAGAATTTTTAATAAAAAAAGGGAAAGTTGTAAAAAAGAATCATCGTCCAACACACACAGGGATATTTTTAAGCTCATAAATTTTTTCCTATTGTTTCCATTCAGAGCTTGAACGCACATTCAGTGAAAGATTGGTAGTGATAAATGCTAGCGCACTCACACACACGCACACACGCACACACACACACACACACCCTTACACGTATATGTATATACCTTGATTCTACCACACATACATGCTAGAAGCAGTCTCAGTATTTTTTTCTCTTTAGTACACAAGGATATACAACAGCCTTTATTGAGAGAGGCCTTTGCAAAGCGTTTTCAAACAGGAAAGACAAATATTTTAAGGAAAGTATTTTTCATACTGTTACATTTGCATACAGGTTGTGTTTCCATTTATGATATATATATATATATATATATATATATATATATATATATATATATATATATATATATATATATATATATATATATATATATATATATATATATATGTATGTATGTATGTATGTATGTATGTATGTATGTATGTATGTATGTGTGTGTGTGTGTGTGTGTGTGTGTGTGTGTGTGTGTGTGTGTGTGTGTGTGTGATTACCTAATTGGTATTACCTAATTGTGTTTACGGGAAAGAGCCAAAAGCTCGTATCTTCCCGTCTCCTGATCGGTTCCATTTTAGACTTAGTGATACTTATCGTACCTGTCCTTAAAACTATGGATTGAGATAGCATTAACTACCTCCTCGCTTAGCCAATTCCAATTATCAACTACTCTTACACTGAAAAAGTATTTCCTTACATCCTGCAAAGAAGTTTTCTTACGAAGCTTCAAACTATGACCTCTAGTTCTAGAGCCAGCCATATCGAAATATCGATCCCTATCCACTCTATCATAACCATGAAGGAATTTAAAGACTGTCACCATATCCCCCCTTACTCTTCTAGCTTCGAGTGATGGCAAGTCTAATTCCCTCAGCCTCTCATCATAACCGAGATTGCGTATTTCTGGCACCAGTTTCGTGGCATGTCTTTGAACTTTTTCAAGCTTAGCTATTTGCTTTTTCAAGTGCGGATTCCAAAAGGGGGCTGCATATTCGAGTTTTGGCCTCACATAGGTTACATAAATATTTCTGAACATTTCCTTGTCCATGTGCCTGAAGGCTACCCTTACATTTGATAAGAATGCATATGCTGCCCTTACTACGCCATTTATATGTATTTCTGGAGACAAATCTGCCAGTATGTTTACTCCTAGATCTCTCTCATTTTCTGTCTCTTGAAGTTGTACTCCAGCCACCGAGTAGTCAAGCTTGGGCCTTCTTGCACTTGTACCCATTCTCATTACCTTACATTTTGAGGTATTGAATTTCATTAGCCACTTTTCTGACCACTCATGAAGATTAT
>JAXCGZ010013998.1:27500-40000 GCA_037179515.1 Halocaridina rubra | reverse complement strand
CTCTCTCGTGGCTTCATTTTAGCATTTAATTCAATTCCTAATCTCATTCGGGCTATGAAATAACCAATTAAGCACATTATAGTTCTGTCTGACAAGATATCAAGATTACCACAATATCATTTAAGGTATTAAATTAGGCACAAGTGATAATTATGAGCAATTTTTATGTATCGAAAATGAACAGACCAAAAATATCACACTACACGAAAAAGGCGGCAATACAGAGTCAGTGTTACCATAAAACAGAAAACCAAAACAATGTACAGTTCGTTATGACAACAAGAAGCAAAATTAAGGGATCACTTTACAACAACAACAAAATTATTAATAAATAAAGTGAAAATATATATATCAATTAATAAATAAATTAATATATAAATAAAGAAGACATATATCATACCACTACAACACTCCAAATAAAGAAAGAAAATACACTATGCCACTACAACACTCCCCTGCCAGTACAGGAGTACATTAGTTTTTAACACTGATAATAGAAAATATAGATATATAATATATATGTGGAGACAGATACAAAAAAATACAAATTAATAATATACATAATCAGGGTTACGATTAAATCTAACTCGACGAGATTTCGTAACAACATATTGAGGTATTTTCTCTTCAATAACATCTTCATTATCAATATTTTCAGGAATAGATGCACTACTATTAATTAATGTATCAGAATCTGTGTCATTTGGGGAATTAGAATCAGAAAAATCATTATTTACACTTGGTTCCATCACATCAGAATTGACAGCTTCTGGCACAGAATCATTATGTACAGTAGGTTCTGTCTCATTAGAACTGATAGTTTATGGTATTGAGGCAGGTTTTAATCTATCTACAGATACAGTAGTTAAATTTCCAGAAAGCTGACGTAAAATAAAATATTTATCACCACGTTCCACAACTTCAAGTGGACCAAAGTAGGGAGCCTCTAAAGGGCGACGTACACGATCCACTCTAACCCAAACATGTGTACATGATTCAAGATCTTTTGGAACATAAGGTTTAACAGAGGATGAATGAAGGTATCCATAAGAGGATTCAGAAAAATCTAATTCACGCATTCGAGATACAAATTCAGTGACAATTTCTTTTTGTTGTGCAAAAGAAGGAATTTCATTTGTTACCATGATTTTAGGACTAAGTAGCATACTTCCTGTTACCAAAGTAAATGGAGAAACTCCAGACTCTGTGGGGAGACATCTTAAACCTAAAAGTACTATTGGTAAAGAAGCAAGCCAATCATCTTTACGCGCCATCAGAGATACTTTCAATACTCTATGTGATCTTTCAACCATGCCATTGGATTGAGGGTGATATGAAGTGGTACGCAGTCTATGAAATCCAATTATAGAGGAAAGTTGCTGAAATAATGCAGATTCAAACTGAGCACCTCTATCAGTAAAAACATATAATGGCACTCCAAAACGAGATACCCAACCTTTAATAAAAGCAAAAGCAACAGTGGTAGCAGAAATATCTGTGATGGGGATGGCTTCCAACCATCTAGTAGATCTGTCAATACAGGTAAGAACGTATTGTTCTGGTGCTGTAAAAGACTGACCAGGGACTTTACTAGGAGGGAGAGGACCAACAATATCTAAATGTACAAATTCAAATCTCCCAAAAGGTGCTGTAAAATTTGTAATAGGAGCACGGGTATGGCGGTGCACTTTAACCTGCTGACAAGAAGTACACTCTTTAGTCCAACTTTGAATATCTCGATCCATATTAGGCCAAAAGTACCTATCTTTGATAAGGCGCAACGTACCTTTGACTCCTGGATGTGAAATGTTATGCATAAGTTGAAATACTGATTTACGACAAGCTAAGGGAAGAAATGGTCTTGGATGGGGTGTTGACACGTCACAATATAAGTCATGATTCTGAATTTTGAAAATTTTCAATCTCTCTTTGTAATTAAGAATTTCTGTGTCAGTGGATTGGCTCTCAGCTATACTGGTTAAATCATGTAAGTCCACTGAGACAGAAGATACAGGTAATGGTCTGGAAAGACAATCTGCTACAATATTGTCTGCACCCTTGATATGTACAACATCTGATATATACTCGCTAATTAAAGACCAATATCGTTGCTGTCTATCTGACTTGGCTGTATGAGGATTCTTAAATGCAAAAACAAGGGGTTTATGATCAGTAAATAAAACGGTTTCACGTCCTTCAATTACATGTTTAAATTTTAGTACAGCCAGATACGCAGCAAGCAGTTCTCGGTCAAAAGTAGAATAACACCTCTGAGTTTCTGATAATTTTTTAGAAAAGAATTCAATAGGGACAAATTTACCATCCTGAATTTGGTGTAACGCAGCTCCAGCTGCCACTTGGGAACAATCAGTCACCAGATGCAGTGGAGAATTACACTTACTAGTGAAATATGCAATGGTACAAGCATTGTTAAGTGACTCTTTAGCATTTACAAAGGCAGATTCTGCTTCCGAATTCCATACTAGTTCTTTAGATTTAGGTTGTAATCTAATTAATTCGGTCAAAGGATATACAACACCAGCAAAATGCGGTACCATTTGTCTATAGTAATTGAGCATTCCTATAAACCTACGTAAGGCAGCAGAATCTGCTGGCTTAGGAAAATCAACAATATCTGTCTGTTTATGAGAACCAGGTTTTAAACCATTAGAAGTGATCAAATATCCTAAATATTCTATTTCATTTTTAAAGAATTCACATTTATCAATAGAAATTTTAAGATTATTAGAGCTTAGGATTTTAAATACTATAGACAAATGTTTCTTGTGCTCTTCTGTATTCTCTGAAAATATCAGAATATCATCCAGGTAAATAAATACAAAATCAAGGTTTCTAAATAAATTGTCCATCAAACGTTGAAAAGTGGCAGGGGCATTCCGAAGACCATAAGGCATATATAAATATTCAAATAGCCCAAAGGGTGTGGTTCTGCTGTCTTTTCAACATCTGAAGGATTCATAGGGATCTGGTGATAGGCTTTTAACAAATCAATATTACTGAATATCTTTTTCTTGTAAAGCTTTAATGATACACTACTAATATGTGGTAAAGGATATTTATCTGGCTTGGTCAAAGTATTAAGTTGCCTAAAATCACCACATACTCTCCACTCTCCTAGCTTAGGTTTAGGAACTAAATGAATGGGTGAAGCCCAAGGTGATTTAGAGGGTTGTACAATACCCATATCCAACAACTGCTTAAATGCTTCCTTGGCGGCAGAATATTTGTCTGGAGCCAACGGACGACATCTAGCAAATGTCGGAAGAGAACTCCCTGTATCTATATAATGAAAAACATTAGAATTCTTGAAAGAATTATTAGCTGTAAGAGGCTTAACACAGGACAAGAGTGAGGGAAAATCTTGGAACAACTGTTGTACAGAATCAGGTAAATAGTTCAAATTATTAATCACATAAGAAACATTATGATTTGCAATATCACCTTTTACAGAACATTGTGTTATATTGTCATGTAAAGTTTTATTCTTACAATCAATAAACAATCCAAAATTGCAAAGAAAATCATTACCTAATAAAGGTGTACATACATCTGCAACAACAAATGTCCACTTAAATCGACGGCGCAACTGCCGAATATCAAGGTCAAGAATAATTTCACCATAAACTTTTATTGACTCACCAGTGGCCGTAGAAATATTAACTGCTGTTGGCCTTAATAAAATTTCTGAAACATACTTATAAGGAATAATGGAGACTGCTGCTCCTGTATCCACAGTGAAGACCATGTCACTACAACCAATTTTGGCTACAACCTGTAGAAGTGGCAGAACAGAAGTGGCCGTAGCTACAATTTTCTCTTCTGTCTGCTTTATTAGTTTTCCGAACTAGGAAAGTTCTGTGCGGGCGACGAGGACCTAGACGTTGATGCTGGGGACGGCGCTCTAGAAGAATCCTTCATCTGGATATTTTGAGATTTATTCGGCCATTGGCACCACGGCTTGCACCATTTAGCCCGAGTTCCATAATATAAATGGGCACGACAAACTTTTGGACGTTGATTTTGATGGAACGGTAGCACTCCTAGGCCTACAGGTGGATTTTTGGAAATTGATACATACTGGGATGTTCTAGCTTGACGAGAAACTGACGACTGATCAACAACATTGATGGGTTTAGCACTATTATTATTTAGAGAAAATACAACTAGTTCATCTGCAAGCTTGCCTAAAGCTGGTAAATCCATATTTTGCTGAGAGGCTAAAACTGCCGAAATACTACTGGGAACTGCTTGCAAGAATTTATGTTTCACTAGGTCATCTGTTACTCCTAATTTAGAAGCAGTTCTGCGAATTTCTTCTAAATAAACTGAAGGCTTGCCATGCATTACTGTATTACTTATCAAATCATTGAAAAGTTCAGGCTTGGTCTGTTCAAAAAGATTTGTGAGGTATGCTTTAATTATATCATAGTCTCTCCTATTTAAAGTGTCTTGGGGAACACGTTCTACAACAGTAGGGGGCAAGGCAGATAACACATGGAAAAATTTTGTTTCACTGGATTTCACATTTGCTAAACCAAATTGAGCTTCAAGAATAGAAAACCACCCTGAAACGCAGGTGTCCATGAATGCAGGGGCTTTCACTGCTATGTGCTTGAAAGCACTAGATTTATCATCATCAGAATCGGGCATTGTTTATGACAGCTTATCTTAGAGTACAAATACTGAAAGAAACCTAGGCCTTGCCTACCGGTATGATGCTGAAGAACTTTTGTCACTTAGGCCTATCTTGTCAATTACAAATATCTTGTCACCCCTATATCTTGTCACTCCCATATCTTGTCACTCCGGGGTCACCACTTTATAGTTCTGTCTGACAAGATATCAAGATTACCACAATATCATTTAAGGTATTGAATTAGGCACAAGTGATAATTATGAGCAAATTTTATGTATCGAAAATGAACAGACCAAAAATATCACACTACACGAAAAAGGCGGCAATACAGAGTCAGTGTTACCATAAAACAGAAAACCAAAACAATGCACAGTTCGTTATGACAACAAGAAGCAAAATTAAGGGATCACTTTACAACAACAACAAAATTATTAATAAATAAAGTGAAAATATATATATCAATTAATAAATACATTAATATATAAATAAAGAAGACATATGTCATACCACTACAACACTCCAAATAAAGAAAGAAAATACACTATGCCACTACAACATTACATATGTGAAAACATGAATCATTTTTTTTACCCCAACCGGGACTCGAACTTAGGACTTATGATTACTAAGTTAAGGCGCTGCCACTACACCACAGAAGGTTAAAAGGAATCCAACCTTATAGCTTATATCTGCTATACTTAGGAATGAACGCATTCTAACTGAATGCCACTATATTCATATTACAGATTCCCCAACCTCACTCGTGGCTTCATTTTAGCATTTAATTCAATTCCCAATCTCATTCGGGCCATGAAATAACCAATTAAGCACATTACATATGTGTGGTGTAGTGGTAGCGCCTTGACTTAGTAATAATAAGTCCTAGGTTCGAGTCCCGGTCGGGGTAAAAATGATTCATGTTTTCACATATGTAACGTGCTTAATTGGTTATTTCATGGCTCGAATGAGATTGGGAATTGAATTAAATGCTAAAATGAAGCCACGAGTGAGGTTGGGGAATCTGTAATATGAACATAGTGGCATTCAGTTAGAATGCGTTCATTCCTAAGTATAGCAGATATAAGCTATAAGGTTGGATTCCTTTTAACCTTCTGTGGTGTAGTGGTAGCGCCTTGACTTAGTAATCATAAGTCCTAGGTTCGAGTCCCGGTCGGGGTAAAAAATGATTCATATATATATATATATATATATATATATATATATATATATATATATATATATATATTCCAAATTCCTCTGTGGACTATTGAATAATGATATATTTTTGAACTGAAAAAAAACATTATATTTTTTAAACCTTTTATCCTGAAGTACCGTTTCATCTAATTATAAATAAATATAGTAAGTGCATTATTATTCCAGGTTATATTTTGAACATGGAGATATATTTATCATATGTTAATCTCGGACGATTAACATTAATAAATAAAAATTAAAAATAGCTCTTGAAATATAAAGAGCATATTACTTTATTATCTACACTCAAAAATATTAACTCGACGCCAATGGTATTTTACTCGATATCCAACGGACAAAGCATATTTTTCTGGCATCTTTTTCGTGATTTTGGAGTGATTTATTCAAGGTGACCTAAAATTTTAATTGTGTACTGATGATATATTTAATCATGGAAATATAACCAATAATATATTAAGTTACCCTAGATTCCCTTTAATGTTGTTTTTCGTTAAAAAATATATATATTATAATATATTTGTTACCCTGCAATAACTACCAGTTACGCCATAGACACACGCTTGTCAGAAGCACGTGGGGAGTACCTGTGTAAACATCGCAATAATCGAAGCCGAGTAACGAATTGAAATTGTGTCGCTGTAAACAGTGACCGCGTATATGGCAACCGAACACATTTAAACCGGAATGAAAGTATGTTTCTCGATGTTTATTATAGTTTAATCCAAATGCATTCTGTGATAAACCAATACCGAAGACATAAAACTGGGTGAGAGTTGCATGCAGGTGCGGTGGGTGAGTGGTGTCCACCTGGGGACTTTTGCTACCTGTTGGTTAATGCATCTTCTGATCATTCTTCCAAAAGAGAGAAAAAAAAAAGTAAGTTGTGAATATAAGTTTGGGTAAATTTTTACAGTTGCGCCAATCTCAATTTGAAGGTGAAAATTACGTTTGCCTTTGGCTGTTGATTGGTTTTAAATGAATTTCATCTTGAAAACTACCGAAAGATGCGTGCAAACCCAATCTTGTCTTTAAAACAGTATTATGGGTTTTTTTCCTATAGCTTTTGATGTTTTTGAATGAATGTGACCTTGAAAAGTGACAAATTACTATTTTTTAGGTTTTCCGGCGATTTTCCAGATCATATTTATTCAAATACCGAAAACCATAGGAAAATATAATTTTCACGCTCGTATTCAGAGTGTGCAATTGTAAAAATTTACCAACGTTTGGCATCGATTTTTATCTTGTGTGATAATATTAGGGTAAAGACTCGTTTCATGCTCCTCATCAGTATTTGCACAAAAATATTTTATCGGATATGGTTCGATGTGCTTTGAATTATTCTGATAATTGTACATACATACATATACCTTGGCTGTTTCCCCCTTTAATTGGGGGGTAGCCGACATCAAAAAGGAAAACAGTTTGCAGTAATTACTATTTTTTTTTTATTGGGACGACATTGCTGAGTGACAGTGAGTACTTACCTTGACATAAGTAATCTAACTTAACTTAAATTTGAAGCTTCACATACCTTATTTAGGGTGAATTTAGGTGTACTGTATATACTATAACACGATGCGACCCCATATGAAAATGAGAACGCAAATAGAGGAAGAAGAAGAAGAAGAAGTATATACTATAACACAGCACATAAAAAAAATATGGTAACACTGATCTCTCGTGTGGTCTCTGGAAAGGGTACATAAGAAGAATCCCAACAATAAGATTGGGTAAAAATGACTAGATTTTTTTTGCGGATATGCATATATTGTTGTTTTCTGTTTTCCTTTTATAACTCACCAGTAATACTTTATTTCCATTTCAATACAATGGGTATTCGTCAGCCAGGGTAAGCCCCAACCCCCCACTGTGGTGTCCACCCACAGCAGTTCCTGCCAGTAAACAGCTTAAACTCTCGGTCTTGGACGGGAACCGATCTTTCGACCTCATGAATGCGAAGCCAGCGCGTTACCACTGTACTAGCCAGCAGGCTAGTAACCAAAGTATAGTTGTGAAATTGCCCCGCTATAATGTTGTGAATTTAAGCTATTTTATTATATAATTTCACCTCTTTCCCCCGAATATTTTAGGCTGTTTAAGGAGGTCTATATAAATTAAGATATTTTTTTCGTTTACTTACAAATCGTTGCTTATGAGCACCTTCAGAGATGATAAAGTCTGTTATTTTCCCAAAATCTCTGGGCGAGCTCTTCCTCCTACTGGCTACCATTTTAAATGTGCATTGCATATGAGAACTGATATCGTGTAGATAACTGGCAAATTTTATTTTCACCTCCGAAGTAAAATGGTTTAAACCATAAAATATTACCAAATTTAATCTTGCTTCAAATAACCTTGCCAGACTTAGCTGTATAAAGCTTTATAGATGGTTTCAGCTGTCTAGCAACACTACTTTCTGCTTCACTTCTTGATTTTGGTGTTTTGGTGTAATTTCTGTTTTATTTTAAATTAAGGCACAGCCTACAGCAGGTAAAGTGCCGCATAGTGACTATTGCCTAATGCATCTGTGCATATATATATATATATATATATATATATATATATATATATATATATATATATATATATATATATATATATATATATATATAAAGTTTTTTAAAATATCCCTCATCATATATATGGGGACCGCGGCAGCATAGTTGTTAGAGCACTCAACTCTGGGAAATAACTGGCAGACCTGCAATCGAGCCTAGGAGGCGTTAGGAGGGTCAGCCAGAGTTATTTCCCCAGCTCTAACCTCCGTGTTTCCACCTCCATCATGGGGATTAATTATGAAACAAAACAGCAAATAAACTCATCATTCGTATATTTGAGCTGATGTGCCAAAAAGAAAAAAATTGGCATTATTTATTGGTTGCGAAGGTGACTGGGGATTCTCTAGATCCCCAATTGAGGTAAGGGCAGCCTGCAAACGGAGGGTTAAGGGACAGTGCAATATGTTTAATCCCTGGTCTTTCGGAATATATAATTATGTGATAAACCATTTTCGGATTATTTTGGATAAGGATATCGGGTGCTATTGTGTAATCTAACCTAACCCTGCCTAGTTAAGTTAGATGAGGTTAGGTTAGGGTATGGTAGACTACAGTTGCACTGGAGCTTGTTACTGGTGACATATTCTGTACATTCTTTTTGATTATTAAGGAAAGTGTTTAAATGCTGAATGATTTAGTTTGCTTTGAAGTGTAAAGGGGGAAAAATTTGTCTCGAAATACTGTACTATCCCTTCACGTCTGACAAGTGACAATCCTCCACAACCCAGTTTCTCGCTGCTTTGTATTTTATCATTAGTAGCAAGAATGTCAATCGTTTGCTTGATTAGAGATTCAACTAATGTCCTGCTTAAACGTGGTCTCCATGCACAAGATTTATTTAATTTTTTTTCGTAGCTTTGGCAAAGCATATATTTGATGAGCACAGTGGGTGTTAATTACAGTTCCGGTTTTACGTCACGGACTCCCTTTTCTACCAAGGGCTAGGACGGTTGCCTTCTTGCGAAGGACTTGTTTTGGCAGATGTAATCGTTACCCTGAGTGCATGCCCTTTCTAACCTCAGACCGTGACGGGGCGCGAACCCTCGACCTGACGCCTCAGAGTCGCGGACGCTACCGTTTGAGCCACGGTGACTACAATGGGTGTAAATTACAGTATTCAAATGAATTATAGTGTGCAAAATTTAGGGTATATATTTCTATTTTTATTTTATCGATATATTGTTTATGTGATATCTATATTTTGACCTCTCTGGTTATTCAAACCCCATTTAGTGTTTACTAGATAATGCCTGTATAGCATAAACTAATCACAGATCTAGACGGCGGCACAACTTTTGGTAAAAGACACTTGATTTTTTCTGAGATTAGCTGAAGTTAGGAGAATAGGGGAGGTTATAGTATGTATGTAAATTAATTACGTAAGTAAGTTAAATAATTCCATTTTACGACAAAATGACATGTTTCTGCACTAGTGTTGTATTGAGATGGTGTTATCGCACATGTTGGTTAAAAGTGTAAACATTTCGGAGGACACAAATAGATTGAAGCTTGGGAATTGAGAATGGATGCCCTTCCAAACGCTCCACTGTGGGGTCTGAAGGCGGTCACCTCCCGAGTCGATCAACCTACTATTACGCTAAGGCGGTCGTCTAAACATGACTATTGAGGGCTAAAAATTATTCCTGTTTACTTCAGGGTTTTATAATACGGAATATTATTGTTTCACAAACACGACTCGTATGTTTGTGTGTGTGTGTGTGTGTGTGTGTGTGTGTGTGTGTGTACCGTTTATGTATAGCAATGAGAGGGAGAGATTAACTCTGTATGAAATCAAGGAAGGAGGAACTCGTTATTTAATTATTAATCATATTTTGTTGTTAAAAATATTATTTCGTTTCCCTTGAATGGAGAGGTGATATTGGAATTTTTAATTTTATTTGCTTTTATTTTTATTATATTAGATTTTTTTTGTCTGGATCAAGTAAAGATAACGGCTTCCAGTACATCAAATAACCCTGTAAATTGTTAGCTTTGGTTAGGTATGACATAAACCTAACCTAATCTAACCTAACTTAACAATTCACGGGATTATTTATTGTGTTGGGAGTATTAATCTTTACTTGATCCTGTTTGTTTCCATTCACCTTCAAGGCATTAAATATGAGTCATATTTCATTCATAAAAGTTCTTTTTTTCGTTTTATTCAGTGTTTCCAAAGACTGGAGAGGAAATCAATCCTTAAATCTCTGAGTCAATTTGTGACGTATTGGACATCGGGAGAGAATCTGCCTTGGAAGTCTCACATATTGTTTATTTGTTTTTAAAAGTTCCAAAATTTCTCTATTGTATTACATTATCTCCGTGGAAGAAAGATCTATAACAGAGTTTGAAAAGTCACAAGTATTTGTTTTACCATGGCACAAACCGCCCGTTGCAATACTACAGCTGAAGGGTCTTGTGGACTTGAATAAGACTATCCAGGACAGGTTGATGTTAAGTCTTCCTTCAGTTACGGTTCTCTTTCTAGTGCCTACATCAACACCGAATATTCTTGGATATTCGTTACACATGTCTTATTATTCCTTCACTTCTGACAAGTCACAATACTCCCCATCTCTGTTTCTCTCTAAGTTTTCTTCATGCCCAGGCCCGATGAGGGTAGATTTACTTTTTTTTTTTTGGCCCATCCTAGTGTCACAATCATAAAAAAAAAAAGGTCAAGATTGGCTTCCCCTCCACCCCCACACACTCAGTTTACACGTACGAGTATATATGTAGTTACTCAGTTGTATATAAGCCCCAATAAGACCCTGTTATACAGGAGGAACTTTCCAAACTCGCATGGATTGATTGAGTACCCCTTCGATCATTCCCTTCCGCATGAATGCTTTATATATGACACGATTTTTCTTGGAACACCCCACCCCCCACATGGACCCCAGGTGACAATGACCTGTTTGAAAAGGGAATTAGCTGATTAAGGTTTTGTGTGTGCATATTTCAAGCATGATTACAAGTCTTATCGAATAGGCAAATACTGGGATCGAAACGATTTGGAAAGAAGACGAAGACTGTTGAAAGGAAGCGACTGAACCTCTACATATACCGGCGAGTGAATGAAGCTTTGCGCAAAGTAGCGACCATAAGGCAGCCGAAGGATCAATATCTGTACGAGTAAATACCGAGGGAGACGCAGCAGCAGGAGCGGCAGCAGTGTTGAAGAGCTTCTCATCCGACAACTTCAGTGGCAACCCAGGTCAAAGTGGGGGTAGTACTCTGATGGTCAGCGCCTAATTTTGACCTCTTCTGGGACCTCTTTCAGGGTCACGTGACACACATGCTTTGGCATGAAGCTTATAAACACAACATATCTAAACATCAAAGTGTGTTTTGACCTTATTTCATTTAGAATTGGCTGTGAATTGTGGAAAGGGGGCGTGTTTAATGGACTGTAGTGTAGACTCAAAGGTACTTTTTATTTTAAATCGTAAAGTTAATATTAAATTATTTATTTTAAACTAAATAATTGAGTCTTGGATAAGTATATACACGTGCAATTTTTTTTTCTTCAAAAGTTTATTAGAAATTGCACATGTACAGTCATGTGTTATTGCCATGACATTTTGAGGAAAGATATTACATAAAGTGTTATTGTATATAATCGTGAATTTGATAGAATGGCAACATAAATATATTTTTCATCGTAACAAAGTATTTTAATAAGTTACCTGGCATAGGTATGGACATTTCTGGTGGCATTTAAGTTGATGGATACCTACGTGTGTAGTGTTCATTCACCAAAGTTCAGAACTATGAATGATCGAAAATAGTAATCAGAAAATCGATGTTTATATGCACATGTGACAGTTCATGAAAAATGAGATATCCAGGTTTTGAACATCGTTAATCAAAAGTTTTACAAGAAAATACTTATTCTTGAAAGGGCAAACTATAGCTTATTTACAACTACTTTACAGTATTAAGTCGTTTCTACTTGAGTGTCACTTTTGAGGGTCTATATACAAGTATATAAAGTTGAGTATTTCGTCATTGAAGGAAAATTTGGTCTACCACGTGGGCGGGGCCGCATTATCAGCCCTCTC
>JAXCGZ010013998.1:10000-20000 GCA_037179515.1 Halocaridina rubra | reverse complement strand
CGCCTTGACTTAGTAATCATAAGTCCTAGGTTCGAGTCCCGGTTGGGGTAAAAAATTATTCATGTTTTCACATATGTAATGTGCTTATTTGGTTATTTCATGGCCCGAATGAGATTGGGAATTGAATTAAATGCTAAAATGAAGCCACGAGTGAGGTTGGGGAATCTGTAATATGAACATAGTGGCATTCATTTAGAATGCGTTCATTCCTAAGTATAGCAGATATAATCTATAAGGTTGGATTCCTTTTAACCTTCTGTGGTGTAGTGGCAGCGCCTTGACTTAGTAATCATAAGTCCTAGGTTCGAGTCCCGGTCGGGGTAAAAAATTATTCATATATATATATATATATATATATATATATATATATATATATATATATATATATATATATATATGTGTGATTGCCTAATTGTGATTACCTAATTGTGTTTACGGGAAAGAGCCCAAAGCTCGTATCTTCCCGTCTCCTCATCGGTTCCATTTTATACTCATGTGTGTGTGTGTGTGTTTGAATTACCGGCTGCAACTATTGGGCCCCACTGCAGAAGATCTTTGCCTCCTTTACCCGTGGTTGACCCAAGCATTGTAGGGAGAGGGGTTATGGTGCCAAGATAGGTGAGATGGGAAAATAGGCTCTCTAGGTGGATGGGTGTGTGCATTGACTCGGCCACCTCCAATACAAGTTGAAATACGGACATTGTATGTGCTTATTATGTTATTTTGTACATAAGTTAGTAAGTGATTTTTAAACAAAGTACGAAAAAATACAAAATACCTATGTTGAATAGAATAGGCCTATGTAACTTGTAATGGTGAAGCGTGTGGGAATATGGCGGGCGTATGTTTTTACCATTGTGAGTTATGTTCTAAAAACACGTTTGCTAGTTTTCAACACTCACAAATGGCTTCTTAAAACTATTAATATAACAGGATGTGTGGTCTTATGCTACTTTCTTTATACGGATGGCAATGCTAATATAGTGGGGCAAGACAATTCAAGTTAACTTGAATTTTAGTCTCGCGAAAACTCGGCTTATGTTTTCTCTGTGCCTCTTTTGAAACCTGAACCACGTATATCTATGAATAAGTGAAAATTATTGGCGTGTATTTTGCGGTGAAAACTTAACATTTCCAAAATAGTTCTTAATCCCTCATTCTATAAACAGGAATATATTATCGCGACTAAACATACTAATACAAGATTTTCTTTGTGTCTTATTTGATATATCTATAATATTTTCTTTATAGATTCTCGATATCGGAATCTTTTGGAAAATTAAGAGAATATGTTTTCTCGAAAGACCCTTAATAGGACTTATTTCTTTATTTTTTTTTATAAACAGATATATTTACGCTTCATAAACACTACAGTAATAGAGTCTTTGACTCAACCACGATTTTTGTAAAGATTATGATTCTGATCACGCAATATCCAAATATCTAGTATTGACAGTTTTACTATTGATAGCAGGAAATTAAGATGGGCGAGATTGGCTAAATTGCGTTTCTGGTGAAAGGGTATATGCTCTGACTCGGCCAGTCCTATATAAGGAGGTGACGGCCAGTGTATATGTATACATTTATGTTAACAGGGATATACTATCGCAACTTAGTCAATACCACAATAATATATATTTATTTTGTTTGGTCTCTTAGCCACGTTTATTTTTAAGAATTAGATTTCGTGTTAGTGGGTGAGTGAGAGAGATTGTCTGTCCAGTGGTCCCATTAGCAAACAGGTGGTTTGGTTATGTGGTGATTCTCAAAGTTTTTAGTTCATGATTCTCATTTTGAATTGTATTTTAACCTCACCGTGACTTTTGGTGTTATTGTTGCTTATATGTTACTCTTAATTATGCTAGACCATATTTTACTTATTAGATATAATAAGTAATGTTTCTAAGGTCTGTTTTGCTTAATTGTGATAGTTTTTCATGTTAAATTGTTATTTATCATTATTTTATTGATCTTCAAGTCCATTATGCCTTGCTTTTGTTATTGGTGTTGCTTAGGCGAATTCTAATTATGCTAATCATTTATTAATATTCTTTCTGTATTTCAAGTCTCTTATTCATAGCGTTTGTAGTTCGTATTGGTCATTTTGGCAGCCGTGTTTTTTTTTCATGATTTTTTTTTCATTGCTTTTGTAGTTTACATTGATATTTTTGGCAGCTATATTTTTAATCGCTCTTAGATTGTTTTTGTTTAGTAATTGTTGTCGGCTATATTGCTGTATTATCTACCAAGTTTATTACGCGTTTTTTTTTTTAAGTATTTGTTATCAGTTTTAGCTTCTATATTGCTTCTTCAGCAATATTGATTCCACTTTTTTTTTTTTTGCTATTCAAGTTAATATCCACTGTGCACATTATGTGTGTGTGTGTGTGTGTGTGTGTGTGTATATATATATATATATATATATATATATATATATATATATATATATATATATATAAATATATATTATATATATATATATATATATATATATATATATATATATATATATATATATATATATATATATATATATATATATATATATATATATATATATATATATATATATATATATATATATATATATATATATATATATATATATATATATATATATATAAGTAAACGCAAATTGTAAGCATACAGAATTAAATGGTAAGAAAGCCCATCAGTGAAACAACACAGAAAATAACGCTATATTTCGGATCATTGAGTTAGGACCCGAAATATAGCATTATTTTCTATGTATTGTGTCACTTATGGGGTTCCTTACACACACACACACACACACACACACACACACCACACACACACACACACACACACACACACTCTCTCTCTCTCTCTCTCTCTCTCTCTCCTCTCTCTCTCTCTCTCTCTCTCTCTCTCTCTCTCTCTCTCTCTCTCTATATATATATATATATATATATATATATATATATATATATATATATATATATATATATATATTGAAGGCTTAGTTCATTCATCTTTCTCTGGTGCCCATTATTTACTATTTTAATTTGCTTCACACAATTATGACACCTATTTCTTTGTTTTTATATTTATTTTTTTTTATTTCCTTCTGGTCTATCATCCCACCATTCTAGATTGTCTTGAACTCATAGCTGTATCTCTTACCCATTTTTGTGTGCTGTACTTGTTTCTTTCACATATTTGTTCTTTTATTTGTGTGAATTCAATTGATCTTTTTTATTTTCCAAATGCGTTGTCCTGTGGGGTTTAAATTTTTGAAATTTTGTAATATGTTTTTTAGATACATATTTATTTTATTTTATTGTGTAATCCAATAATTCGCGGCTGCAAATTCTGAATTTTTTCATTTGTCTTTATTTTCCTCGAATCTATCGATCTGCATTTTTAGGATTTTTTATTTTTTATTTTCGACTGTCATTTGTTCTTTTCCAGCTTCATTGTTCATTACTTTTATACTTTATATTACATATGCGAGTACTGTATCAGGTTTTTCCATCTATATTTTCCCTTTTATTATTCCAGGACTTGTCCTGTGTTTTTTTTTCTTTCATGGCGGTAATTTTTTCTTCTACGTTCATTGTGTTGCTGCTTTGTATCACAATGGCATCAACTGGCTTTAATTTTTCTTTTTGTTTTTTATAATGTTCATGTTTTTATTTTTTTAATAAGTCAGTGTATGCTAATTTTCTTTTTTTATATTCATGGCGGTATTTTTTTTCTTTTTTATCATAATATTATCCATTTATTATTTATATGGCATTTTTGAGGGAGGGGGGTAAGAATACTTCCTCCGTGTTCCCCTGTGTGCCGTAAAAGTCGACTAAATGGGGCGGAGCGAGGGGACTGGAAATCCCCCTCCTCTGTATTTACTTCGCACAAAAAGTCAAGGTAATTTCTTTGACTCAGCCACCCCCCTTAAAAGGGGGAATATGGCTATGGTATATGGATGGACTTCTGATTTTTACTTTAAATTTTTTTCCTTAGACCGTTGCCTTTCGTTTTTATTTCAAATTCTTCTCGCCATTGGCGACAGCTGGTAATGACGTGTTAATATATTTTTTTCTCTCTCAGATCCATTGTGTTTGGCTTTTATAGTTTATTGCACATACATTTATGAGAGCTGGATAAAAAAATTATTTTTATTAATTTTGTTTTGTTCATTATTATCGGGAGCTGCTTTTGAAAGCTTTAATATATATATACATATATATATATATATATATATATATATATATATATATATATATATATATATATATATATATATATATATATATATATATATATATATATATATATATATATATATATATATATATATATATTTTTTTTTTTTTTTTTTTATTCAGTTGTCTTATGATTGGTTATTTTATATTGTTTCATTCAGTTGTGACACTTTTTCTGGTTTAAATTTTCTTTGTTTTTTTAAATATTTTTGAGTCAACATTGTCCTGTATTTAGTGTATTTATATTTCGTTTTTGGCGGCAGTTTTATTGATAGTTCTGTTGGCCTTGGGTTTTATACATTATTTTGCATTTTTGGCTGCGATAACTTACTTCCTTATTTTGGAAAAATATTCTTTTAATTTTAATTCCTCAAAATCTTTGCTTGTAAACAGCCCCATTCAAAAACAAAGAATTAGCGCTCTAGACAATCGTTTGACGATCATCGTTGAGCCATGAACGATCATCGTTGAGCGATAATCGCACCGAGCAAAACGTACCTTTTTAATGTGATTGGATTGTTTAGAAGTTTATTCCAAGTTGATATTGCTCAATTCTAGCTTCAATTTATGATTTTTATTTTATCCATTATTTTTCTATTCCATTATATATATATATATATATATATATATATATATATATATATATATATATATATATATATATATATATTTTTTTTTTTTTTATATATCTATTGTACATTGTTGTGTATAATGTTTTTACGTATGCCTACTTTGTCATGTTTATAATAATTTTTTTTTCTCTCTCTCTCTCTCTCTCTCTCTCTCTCTCTCTCTCTCTCTCTCTCTCTCTCTCTCTCTCTCTCTCTCTCTCTCTCTCTCTCTCTCTCCTTACTGAGAGAGAGAGAGAGAGAGAGAGGAGAGAGAGAGAGAGAGAGAGAGAGAGAATAAAAGCATGCCGAGGTTGAGATAAGAGGAAGGTTCTTTGTCGTCTTCTTCTCCTTTTTGGGTGCGAAAACTTCCGCATTATAAGAGGACAGTGTTTATAGTTGAAGCAGACCTCTTTGTGGCTTCATAATTACAATATTAAACTCTTCTATTTGATGAATCTTGTCCGTGGGTGCATTAGTAGGTCTGTACTCGGCTCCCGCCTGGCAAGTCTCTAAATAAAACACTCTCGTGTGTGTTTGTGTTTTAAGAATTCTGGTGTCTTAGGTTTAGTTGGTACCTCCTCTCAGCTTAATAGGATAACTCTGCTTAACAGTAAATGTGTATGGTTAGTAGTGGAATAGTATCGTCATAATTTTGTGGTTTGATAGTTTTTTTTTTTTCGTTCTACAGCTCTTAAAGCAGTGATTCTTAACCAGGGGTGCTCGCACCCTTAGGGGGTGCGAGGCCGGTTCCTAAGAGGTGCGAGGATGCCTATGAATAATTAAAGCAAAATATATTTTTATATACGCGTTGTATTTTTCCTGAAAAAAAAAAACTTTTTGCTTCAGCATTGTTCTGAGATAGAGATAAACCTAAAGTTCTAATGTAAGCTATATGATTGAATATTAAATAAAAAATAAAACGCGGTTTTGCTATTAATACACATCACATCAACTTTGTATTTTTAGCATTTTTTTTGTGTTTCAGCAATCGGGGGGGGGGAGGGGAGTGCGAGAACTGACTGCTGATTTGGAAGGGGTGCATATACTGAAAAAAGCTAAGAACCACTGTCTTAAAGTTATTGGAAATAGAGAATATGAGCACACACACACACACACACACACACACACACACACACACACACACACACACACACACGCACGCACGCACGCACGCACGCACGCACGCACGCGCACACACACACACACACACACACACACACACACACACACACACACACACACACACACACACACGCTAAGCGAGGAGGTAGTTAATGCTATCTCAATCCATAGTTTTAAGGACAGGTACGATAAGTATCACTAAGTCTAAAATGGAACCGATCAGGAGACGAGAAGATACGAGCTTTGGGCTCTTTCCCGTAAACACAATTAGGTAATCACAATTAGGTAATCACACACACACACACGCACACACAAAGACGAGAACAATGGTAGAGAACTTTAGGAGGATCTAAATAATCTGCATGAGTGGTCAGAAAAGTGGCTAATGAAATTCAATACTTCAAAATGTAAGGTAATGAGAATGGGTGCAAGTGCAAGAAGGCCCAAGCTTGACTACTCGGTGGCTGGAGTACAACTTCAAGAGACAGAAAATGAGAGAGATCTAGGAGTAAACATACTGGCAGATTTGTCTCCAGAAATACATATAAATGGCATAGTAAGGGCAGCATATGCATTCTTATCAAATGTAAGGGTAGCCTTCATGCACATGGACAAGGAAATGTTCAGAAATATTTATGTAACCTATGTGAGGCCAAAACTCGAATATTCAGCCCCCTTTTGGAATCCACACTTGAAAAAGCACATAGCTAAGCTTGAAAATGTTCAAAGACATACCACGAAACTGGTGCCAGAAATACGCAATCTCAGTTATGATGAGAGGCTGAGGGAGTTAGACTTACCATCACTCTAAGCTAGAAGATTGAGGGGGGATATGGTGACAGTCTTTAAATTCCTTCATGGTTATGATAGAGTGGATAGGGATGGATATTTTGATATGGCTGGCTCTAGAACTAGAGGTCATAGTTTGAAGCTTGGTAAGAAAACTTCTTTGCAGGATGTAAGGAAATACTTTTTCAGTGTAAGAGTAGTTGATAATTGGAATTGGCTAAGCGAGGAGGTAGTTAATGCTATTTCAATCCATAGTTTTAAGGACAGGTATGATAAGTATCACTAAGTCTAAAATGGAAGCGATGAGGAGACGGGAAGATACGAGCTTTGGGCTCTTTCCCGTAAACACAATTAGATAATTACAATTAGGTAATTACACACACACACATACACACACACACACACACACACACACACACACACACACACACACACCATACATCGAAGGATAGCCTAAAATCTGTACATCTCTATTAATGGTACTTCATCGTAATAACTATTATTACTGTAAGCATTAATCACAGTTAATTATTATGACCTATCATCCTTCAAAAAGCGGATCTATCGTCATCTCAGGGTCTAGTCCTCCATATCTCTGGGTACTGTGTAATTTGACTGTTTTTTCTGTCTGTCGTATTCTATGTGACATTACATCATCTCTACCTTGTCCTTAACCTTTTTCTTTTCCTTCGTCTTGTTGTTTTCTCGTGCCCGGGCCTTTATTAATGAGGGCAGTTTTTGCCTGTCCCGGTGTCACACTCATAAAAAATAGACTTTTCTGACATTGTTTTAATTACTATTTTTGATTAGTGCATGCTGCATAGTTGTGCCAGAACCTCATAAGTGTTGAGAAGGAGAGGGTACTGGTGTCTCCTGTGTTAAAAACTTTGTCAAGTCACCAGACTTCACTAGTACATCATTAATAGTATGAAATGATCAGCGCTTCGATAAGGACAACAGCGCCCCTATTGCTCCTATGTTAACCCCGCACATCTGAGTCTATCACTCACTTAAGCTGCTGAATTGACAGGGGGTTATTGCAAAACAAGGTTTTGTCTCCAAATGGTTTTGACGGTGGGAGAAAAGCTGTGATAGTGTCTCCATGGAGAGTTGAACTCATGACCTCCTGAATATTAACCCAGGCTCCATATCCATGGTTTCACCCAATGGATAACATGTATTCAGTGTATATGATTGTAAGTAGGATAGTATTAACAGAGAAGTGGGGTTGTATAATAGACACTGAAGGGAGGATTTCTCTCTCTCTCTCTCTCTCTCTCTCTCTCTCTCTCTCTCTCTCTCTCTCTCTCTCTCTCTCTCTCTCTCTCTCTCTCTCTCTCTCTCTCTCTCTCTCTCTCTATATATATATATATATATATATATATATATATATATATATATATATATATATATATATATATATATATATATATATAATGTGTAAATTTCCTGACATTTTCAGTCGATTTGCATATTGTCTGATTTTACATATTAAGCGTAACACACACACACACACACACACACACACACACACACACACACACACACACACACACACACACACACACATACACACACACACATTTATATCAATCCCAAAAGAGAAACCTGATATAATTTTTAGATGCATAATCTGGGATTGAGATTAGGTCATGTTAGATTAGTTTAGGCACAGCACATGTTACAGTTAGTGTATAATCAGAAAGTTTTCTTTTTGACTGATTTTTGCACATTGACACACACACACACACACACACACACACACACACACACACACACACACACACACACACACACACACACACACGCACGCTTGAAAAAGTTCAAAGACATGCCACGAAACTGGTGCCAGAAATACGCAATCTCAGTTATGATGAGAGGCTGAGGGAATTAGACTTACCATCACTCGAAGCTAGAAGAGTGAGGGGGGATATGGTGACAGTCTTTAAATTCCTTCATGGTTATGATAGAGTGGATAGGGATGGATATTTTGATATGGCTGGCTCTAGAACTAGAGGTCATAGTTTGAAGCTTGGTAAGAAAACTTCTTTGCAGGATGTAAGGAAATACTTTTTCAGTGTAAGAGTAGTTGATAATTGGAATTGGCTAAGCGAGGAGGTAGTTAATGCTATCTCAATGCATAGTTTTAAGGACAGGTATGATAAGTATCACTAAGTCTAAAATGGAAGCGATGAGGAGACGGGAAGATACGAGCTTTGGGCTCTTTCCCGTAAACACAATTAGGTAATCACAATTAGGTAATCACACACACGTCACCAAAGTAGGTGTAATTCATGCCAGAGAGAAATGGTTCGATAATGGGTGTAAAAGAGCTAAGGCCGATCAGGAGACGGTAAGATACGAGCTTTGAGCTCTTTCCCGTAAACACAATTAGGTAATCACAATTAGGTAATCACACACACACACACACACACACACACACATATATATATATATATATATATATATATATATATATATATATATATATATATATATATATATAACGTGTGTATGTATGCGTGCATGTATGTGTATGTATGTATGTGAAAAGCAAGATAGGTATAATAGCTATATATTTATGGTGTGAGGGAGATTAAAAATAATTAGAAGATTAACTCCTGAGCAGCCTTCCCATCTCTGCGATGGAAGAGCGCGTATGAAACGGCGATTTAGGGGGAGGGGGGAAGGATTCTCTTAAAGGTAATGTTGCTATTGGGATATTATTTAGATGGAAAAATAGATCTTTATCAGCAATTTTTCCCATTTCAAATAGGGTCGATTTTTTTTCACCCGGCTTTTGAAGACTTTTTTTTTTAATTTCCAGGTTAGATACGTATCCTGTCACCAGCTTCCACCTTTTCTCGCGATCCTATAGGATCGCTGTATCTAACCTGCCTCTTGGAGTGTAAGAATTGGTTTTGGCTGAAAGATTTACGGCCTTATGCCTTTCCTGACAAGTATTGTCCCTTCTTTTACCATATTCATATGAATTATCGACTTTTTACCAGCTTCTTGTACGTTTGATTTTTATTTGGGATCAAAATTTTACGGTGTGTTGCCTTTTCTGACACCAGTCATTTTTCTTTCTTGTATCATTCTTATATGGCGTAGTTGTTTCTTGCCAGCCTCTGTTGGGGATTGGTGGTTAGTTTTGGTCCAAAATTTCACCACCTGTTATCATTCCTCGCACCGGTTGTCTCCTGCTGGCTAGTACAGTGGTAACGCGCTGGCTTCGCATTCACGAGGTAG
>JAXCGZ010013998.1:2500-5000 GCA_037179515.1 Halocaridina rubra | reverse complement strand
TATATATTATATATATTATATATATTATATATATATATATATATATATATATATATATATATATATATATATATATATATATATATATATATATATATATATATATATATATATATATATATATATATATATAATATATATATATACATACCAGAAAGATTCAGTCTCTCTGCGAAGTTTCCAGAGTTGCTGGAGGATGGACCCCAAGCATCCTTATCTCTGGCCTCTGCTCTTTACTTTCAGAGTCGGCAGAGTAATATAATTTGGCGTTTGCACATTCATAGAAGGATCTAACTTATGGATGTTTAGAGCTTCTAGAATTTGCAGACGTCGAAAATGTTTTTCTGTGTGTAGTATCTTCGTATTTTCCTCCAACATTTTACGTGTGATGGAGGTCTGGCGTTTTTTGATCATATGATTTTTGGGGGCGTCTTCTTGTAAGTGAAATGTTAGTCTCTTTGTCAATTTAGTTGTTGTCATACCAATATAAGACGATTGATGGTTTTTTGGGAAATTTACATACTCTTTTAATGATGGATGACACGGTGATTATAAGTACATCTCGTGAAAAGTGCATGTCAAAACTTGAGGCTCTATTAGATTATTGTAATGCTTATGGTATGGTGATTAATGAAAAGAAGACAAAGTCTTTTGTTGTTAATGGAAAAGACAGAGATAAAGAATCAATAGTGATAAACAACATAAAAATAGATTACTGTAAAAAGTATCTGTACTTAGGTGCATGGTTTACTGATTATGCAATAATGCACTCAATACTTAAACAGCATGAAATCGATGGTACAGCAACAGTCAATAAGTTTAGTATATTCTGCATAAATAACATGAGTATGCCCTATGCATATAAGGTTAAAGTTTTTAAAGCTGCTTTGAGTTCTTCACTTTTGTATGGCTCTGAGAGTTGGTTCACAAGTAATTTAGATTGCATGGAAAAACTTTATAACAGGGCAGTAAAGTGTTTATTGGGAGTGAGAAACAACACTCCAATGTCCTTATGTTTAATAGAAAGTGGTTTGGAAACTTTAGTACATGAAGTTAATGAAAGAAGAAGGGGATTTTTAACCAAAAAAATGCAACTGGTTAACAATGAAGAACCTTTCTATGTGGTATTTGACATCTGCAGACGGGGAAAATACACCTGGTTATCAATTCTTAAATTCATATATTACAAATAATGTGGAAGCTTCTGCTCTAAGTGGAATAAAAACTGTAATACTGAATAAACCCGAAGGTGCCACAAAATATCTTACATATAGACAAATTTTAAATAGTCAGTTGACAGTACATAAAGTGTATAGTAGCAAAGAGTTTGTACCAGATTATTTGCGAGTGGCATTCACAAGGTTAAGAGTAATGTCTCATGAGTTGCGTGTAGAGACTGGAAGGTGGAGCAGAACACCAAGAGATATGAGAGTATGTGCTTGTGATCAAATGGCAATTCAGAGTGAAGAACATGTGCTAATTGAGTGTCCTTTCTCCCAACCAGTGAGACAAAAATATAATATGTTAAACTATCTGAGTGTCCAATCACTTTAGAATGAAGAGCTTCATATTACCGAGTTGTGTCAGTATATTAAATGAAGTACTAAAGTTGTACAGATAAGGAAGAGATTCAACCTTGTAAAGAGGAAAGCATTGATTTTTTGTATGTATAGGTTAATTTGTAATATTTGGATGTATTCTATTCTTCTAACTGTATTTCAGAATTAGGCATTAAGATAAATATGATTATTTACTTTTGTTGGTAAGTTTGTGAGAATATTTGTATTGTTCTTTAGGCTAAGATTATTTTTGATGGACAAAATATTGTTTCTATTACTTATGCTATTTTGTGCAAAAAGAAAAAAAAATAATATTTTTTTGTAATACTTTTGTAATATTTTGTAAATAAACTATATATATATATATATATATATATATATATATATATATATAATATATATATATATATATATATATATATATATATATATATATATATATATTGGTAGACTACATGACTTTGTTGGAAGAGACTTTCGTTAGTTGTGGGTTTGTTTCTTAATATAAGCTCTCTCGTCATATTTGTTTTGTAATATATATGGAACTCCACTTTCGTGTCCGGACTAGTACTTTTTACTCCTCGTCTAATAATACCTTTAATTGCTTTTTCTTCTTTCTTGTAGTCTCTATTCATGATGCCTTTATAATACACCTTTACAGTTTGTTTATTTACCGTTTCTGTAGAGGTTGTTGAATACATTTCCTTTTTAGAATAGTGATCGAGATGCTTTTTTATTTGCACAGTTACTTCTTTATTAAAGTATCCATTATTAATAACAACTTGTGATACTCTTTCTAATTCTGCGTGGATGTTAGATTATATATATATATATATATATATATATATATATATATATATATATATATATATATATATATATATATATTGGTTTTTAATTTGTTTCTAATTTATTTATAAGAGTAAAATTTTTTTAGTGTA
>JAXCGZ010013997.1:37500-41104 GCA_037179515.1 Halocaridina rubra | reverse complement strand
AAAAAGAGGAAAGGAATATCACACTGTCTCTTTCCTGTGTCGTTTTACAACATCCGAGAAGCCCATCAGTCTGGGTTTCATGCTTCCATTTGCGGTGCTGATGGTTCCAGCAAGCGAAGGAATGAGTTTAGCCATTCGTTACTCTCAGATATTTCTGTTATTTACGTTGGGAAAGTTCAGTATTATTTTATTTTTGTATATTTTGTGTGTATATTTTAGGGAAAAGGAGAGAAAGAGGGGGGGGGGGTTACCAACCTTCGAATCTTCTTTATGGCGTTTCTTTTTTATTAGAGAAAGAAATCAGTGATCATCAAACTTCGAAGTTTCTTTGTTCATAGATTTTCTATTATTAAGATATTAGTTTTTTTTTCAGTTTGTTTAAAGATAAAGCTCACATTCTATACAGGTACTTGTTGAATTGTTCCTTATCGTATCTACGTTTTATACATCTCTGCTTTACTCATTACTGTGCCAGACTTTTTGGATAAATGATGTATGTGAATGTAATTTACAATAACAGTCGAGACGAGACCTGTAAGATACATCGTTGCATCATTTATCTCTCTCTCTCTCTCTCTCTCTCTCTCTCTCTCTCTCTCTCTCTCTCTCTCTCTCTCTCTCTCTCTCTCTCTCTCTCTCTCTCTCTCTCTCTCTCTCTCTCTCGTATGCGCACACAAGTATTCTCTCAAAGTTAAATGTTCTATATACTGGAATTGTAAATTTCTCCTACCACAGATTTACCTTCCACTTAACACCTTCATGGTGCGAGTTATACTAAACTGCCACAAACCAAGGTAGGCACTCATATAGAAAATGCAAAAATTAAATAAAGGAAGAAATTAAAATTCATGAGATAATAAAGAGATGCCAGTGGTCTCCGTGATAAATGTCTCTTTTGCCATTATACATGTGATGTATGTTGATTTAATCCCTTTGAAAGTTTTATGATGTTGCGGTTTATCTGTAATGATTCTCTTCCTTTACTTGGTCACGGCTTGGTTATTTTGTGCATAATGCTATGGCTAAAGAACTCAAGAACATAATTCATACACACACACACATACACATACGCGTACACACTCTGTAAGTTCCGGTGATGGAGTGGTTAAGAGATCTATCATATACTGACATTGGAAGTTTGGATGGGATTTGAGGCGAAACGGTAATAATATTTTCTTAATATTTTGGTGCTGTATTAGAGCAGCTACTGTTTATGGGTGGTGATGATAATAATTATTACTCACTATATATACTCTTGCACAGTATATTTTTATGTTAACTTCCTGATGATAAACAGAGCTTTTAAAGGCGCTGGCAGTTGATTCTTGTGCTTAGGTAATCCGGCAGTGACATAGAATTACTTGTATCAAATATTTATTTTGGGCATAAGGAGGCATTGATGGAGGGGGAGCGAAAATGGAAGAGATTGAGATCACAGAGCATTTCGCCTTGACTCAGCCACTCCCCTTATAGGGGGAAATATGGCTCATGTATATAGATAGGTTATGTGTACAGTTTTATGATGACTTCTCTTGTATTTGTCTTTGAGATTATATTTGCTTGCATTTGATTTTTGTACTTAGGTCATCCAGCAATGCCATTTAAGTACTTGTGTGTGATATAACATAATTTACATATCGCTGAAACTGCGTTGTACTCTTGGAAGCAGAAAAAGCTCATGAGAGAGATGCGCAGAATGAGAAAGGGAATATAAATTAATATTTTTCGGTGGTATAACTAATGCAAATTAAGGTTGAAACTGCTCTGTAATCTTGTGTAGTTTTGGTAGCAGAAGAAAAGAGATAAATAACGCGTTTAGGAGTTGAAATTCAAGTAGATCATTTGATACAGAGATAGTGGTATAGTTTTAGCTAAAAGGGAAGATTGATGTCAATAGCTTGTGCAGGAGCAATTGATCACGTAGAGGATGTTGGGGATTATGATAAGCAGAAGGATGTATTTTATGCTTTTATATTTCTTCATTTATTTTCTCAAGAGAGATCCTCTGTAGGCTTTCATATTTACTCATATATTTTCTTTCTCTTTAGAGAAGCCATTTAGTCTTTAATTTATAAATATTTTTTTTTTATTCTCTAGAGATAATTTTGTTTAATTTTTATTTGAGTGTCTCCTCTTCTTGCCAGGTTTTTGCAAGCATGTCTACATCCGATGTCACACTATGTCAGGTAAATCAACTCCATGAAAGAAATTGATAACACTGAAAAGACTATATATCACTTCAGCAATAGACTGATATACCAGTTTTACTGAAGAAATAGTTTTTTGTTTTTTTTAGATATCGCAGTTGATCAATTTTTGTATTTTACTCACACACACACACACACACACACACACACACACACACACACACACACACACACACACACACACACACACACACACACACACACACACACACACACACACACACACACATACATACATATATATATATCTCCTACACTCCTAGATTTAATTCGCGAAACTTTAATTCTTAAGCACACACACACAAAAGCAATCACTAGATAGGTAGAGAAATATATGAAGAAAACTAAATACATAAATGGGTACAAAGTAAAAATAACCATAAATGAGTAGAAAAGAGAAAAAAAGTTTTAAAACTCAAAACCATTAGTTTTTGTGTGAATTCATCGGTGCCCGAAGCGTTTGCCAATTATTGAAAAACCTGTAACTGTGACAGTAACTACTAAGGGAAAATGTTGGACCTGTCATTTAGGCAGTATTTAACACATCGTTTACTTCTCTTTCTGTTAAGGTGATATTATGGTGGAAATTATTTAAAAAAATTTCTGTTTTATTTTCGCGTCGTCGTTACGATGTTGTGGTACAGCAATCTGGGTCATTCAGAAGTACAAATTAATTTTATTGATGTTTTATTTGAGGTCTTTTTTCAAACCATTGGAATAATGTTACGTTACTTTATGATGTGACGTTCGTAAGTACAAATTAATCATATTGATATTTCAGTTTTAGTCTGTTTTCGAATCATTATGAAAGTGTTACGTTACTCATGGTGCGACCTCAAGATGTGACAAGTGTAATTACAAATTAATTATATTCGTATTATAATTTCGGTCCATAGCGATGATGCTTCGGTATACCTCTCGGTGTGCCTTTCGTAAACACAAAAGTAATGTTTTTTTTAAATTTCTATTCATTGCGACATATTATGGGTACGTCCCTGTGTGCTATGTATGAATACAAATCAGTTTTATTAGCACTCTAATTTCTCCCAATGTGACGATATTGCACGCATTAAACAAACGGATACTATAACTACGCTAGGGCAGTCCTTACAACTACTACTACTATTACTACTACTCAAGCACCATTTATTTACTAGGCAAAATTAAGCAGCTGTTGATTAATAATTAATACAGTATTGGTGTATCATTATGTCCAGGTTAAGGTAAGGCTTCTGTTTTGTTTTATTACAAGATAAGTATGAGATTGCTATATTGGAGCTTTTGTTAACTATTGCCGTCATACTTTAAATTATGTGAAATGTATATTAAACTGCCTGCCAAGGAGCTCTTGCTCAGCAGGCTACTGCCTCTGAATATAATGTACATATTTATTCCTG
>JAXCGZ010013997.1:12500-32500 GCA_037179515.1 Halocaridina rubra | reverse complement strand
TTACCTTCCCCCACCCCACGAGAAGAAAAGAGAAAATTTTGTGAGAGAGAAAGAGAAAGAAACTTTGGGAGACAGATGCCATTCAAACCATCACCTGGATAGAACGTACCCAATACCAATATAGAAAGGATCAATTATAAAGTAATAGATAAAAAAAAGAGTGAGCATGGGAGGTAGAAGCAGCTAAGTACCTCATTTGGATAGAATCCACCCACCGCACAGTCATGGTAAAAAGGAAAAAAATATGATGACTGTACAGCCTGTATTATCACACTTACTCTCTCAAAATTTATAATAACGGTAGGAAGAGTTTCGAGACTTTACTGCCGAGGAAATGTGGTGATGTTATCTTCAGATTCAGAAGCCATGTCTCCGCTTTGTGACAAGATCAGGAGATATCTATATATCTTCCCCTCTAACAAGACCTCTTTCTACCTCTAGGTAGTCTCCCTTCTCCTATACTGTTCTTTTTGAGAGAAGAAAAGTTGTTTTTAGTAAAGATGGAGGTTTTTCTAGCTGAGGGTCACACAAATGTAAGCAACTTTTTCCTGTGGGATTAAGCCGTTGTTTTTGGAAGCAGCAGTTTTGCCATGTGAAGTTCCCTAGATGGATTAACTTGCTAGAGGAGTGTTTGTGCGTGCGTGCGTGTGTGTGTGTGTGTGTGTGTGTGCATATATATATATATATATATATATATATATATATATATATATATATATATATATATATATATATATATATATATATATATAGCAAAACAACTCTGGACACGCACCCCAAGGGTAAAGCATTAGAGATGACTGCCTAATTTACACAGGTCCGCAAACACTTGAAATATCCCTGTTGAAGAGTATATTAGAGAGAAGCGTCTCCCATCAAGGTGTCAAAACTATTCCGCTGAAAATATTTCCAACAAAAGTTTCTTGAAGACTTCGTATGTAGGCTTTCGAAGGACACAAGCCTCCATCTTCAGACTCTTGATAAAACACTGATTAAAAAGACTAAGGGCCTGTTCACACAGTGCGTTTTGAGCCGCGGCGGCCACCGCGTGTTTAACTTTATAATCACTCACAGGAGGCATTTTGGACCGCGGTGATCACCATGCGGTAGATCCACTTTTTTTCCTTTGTGTTAATAGCATCCAATACCAGAATGGATATGGAAGAGGTGGCATGTTTTTGGCTGTTGAAGTGTCACTTGAATCGGCTTAATCAGCGACAAAGCCTACATTGGGTTCATCCAATTCTACATGATAGACTTACCTATGGCATGTTTACAACCTTGTACCCCTCTTTGAGAGAACATGACCATATGTTTTTCAATTATTTGAGAATGTCAGTGAAATAATTTTGTCTTTGTACTCCTGAGATTTCATGTCCCAAATTGATGGGCATTTTTCAATTTCATTTTAGATTAAATCTGTATCAAACTGATCCCTTTCCATATCTAACAGCGGCCAGCGATGCAATGGTGTGTGTGTGGCTCATTATGGGGATCAGTCCACGTGGCGGCTGGTGTTGCATGGTAACGCACAGTCTCTTTTCTCATTGGCTGGCATACAGCTAATGATGGTGCCTGCTGTCCTCAAAATGCGCAGTTCACCACTCTGTGTGAACAATGGCATTCATTTGTATGTACGTAAACACGCCTGCCTACCATGCATATGCAAGAGGGATCTCGCCACCATGGCGGTTTCCAAACCGCCGCATTTACGTGTGAACGATTCCATAAACAAACATTGACTTTGCGACAGCGCGTTTCCTACCACGCAGTGGCAACCGCCTCGTGTGAACAGGGCTTAAGATTAAGAATAAAAAGATTCGTGAAAGCTGAATCCAGAATAGCCAGAATGTTTTTTTCCAAGAGGGAGTCCTCAGCCACCAGTGCTGAAATCTCACTATTCCTTGATGTTTGTGTGTATTAAAGAGATCACCTCAGCCTCTTAGTGTTTGGGGATGGCAGCGGCGGTGTGGCAAGCATAAGGGCGGGATCCAGGAGTCAAATGTATGTGGTACAGGGCTCCGGCCATTACCAGGAGTGACGACCTCGTAATGTTGAAGGTGGATGACGAGTAATGTCAAAGTAGCCACTCTTGAAGTCGTGCAATGCTCACTTCAGTTCATTGGATTTCATTAGTCTCTTGGAAAGTGATTTTTTACGTCTGGATTCCCATTTTAATACCAACTCTCCCCATAGAAATGGGCTTGGGACCGGCACCGCTTTGAGATAGCTTGCTCCTCTATTGGCTGGATTTCTGATAGACTTTCATCGTTGGAGATATTCCTCCTCTAAACTTTACCCATTCCTCCCCCTTCTCTTTGTGATGTTAGTTCCTTCAACTTTACCCAACCGATTTTATCATTTATATCTTTCATCTCTCAGTTTTCCCAGAATTTCTTTTTCCATGTCAACTTTGGCATCTGTTATCTACAGACAGTTTAGTCTTTGGGGATATTTCACTGCTCTCTTATCTATTGTATTCTCTTCTCGTATACACTTGACCAGTTTTATCTTCTTTGCTATCAGTTTTTAAAATATATACACAGAACTGTGTGGATTGTAGAAAGCAAGATATGAGAGAGGAGAGAGATCAGGGATGCTGCGTTCAGCAGAAATGAGTGGAAGAGGCTAATCAAGTTTAGCTACTTCTCATGAAAGTAGGAAATCCTATAGACAATGTAGGAGACATACTGGACCAGTTCCTCGTTACATTTGTTTGTAGTGATTTGTTTACAAAAAGTTTGCATCACAGTAATATCCTCTATAATTTAATTTTTATTTGTATTTATTTTTTTTCATTTTACGTAATATTTAGTTTTCTTGATTATCACTCCTTGTAATTTTAATGGGAGACAGTATATGCCATTTTTTTTATTAATGCAACTTATATACTTTACCGCTATTAAGTATGGTAAAAGCATATATAATATATTTTTCAGTATCAAACTGTAAAAAAAAAATGCGTTAAAAAAGGAACATGGTATATATATATATATATATATATATATATATATATATATATATATATATATATATATATATATATATATATATATATATATATATATATATATATATATATATATATATATGTATATATATATATGAATGAAACTTAACGTAACGATAGGAAGGGCATCCAGCCTTAATTCCCCAGCCACACTTTCTCAAGAATCAATTTCCAGATTGATCCCACTGTCAGGCTTAAAAGCCTACCTGGGAGTAGCATGAAAAGAAAAAAAAACAAAGTCTAACCTATCTTCACCTAACTTAATCCTTAACTTCCATGTGGTAGGTTGGCCCATGGTACCAATTGTCCGTTGCAATACTACACCTGAAGGGGCTATTAGGCTTAAATAAGACTGTCCAGGACAGTTCGATGTTCAGTCTTCCTTCAGTTAGGGTTCTCTTTCTATGCCTACATCAACACTGAATATTCTTGGATATTCGTTGCACATGTCTTATTATCCCTTCACATCTGACAAGTCACAATACACTCCTGATCTCTGGTTCTCTTTATGTTTTCTCCGTACCCAGGCCTGATGAGGATAGATTTTTTTTTTTTACCCGTCCTGGTGTCACAATCATAAAAAAAAAAAAAAAATTACACTATGCGGACGCTACTGTAAATTTTGTTTCTATCTATCTGTCTATCTTTGTATAGGTTTGTCCGTCTACCTATATTTGCATGTATGTATGCATGCATACATACATACATACATACGTACGTACGTACTCTGATGGAAGATCGAAAACAATGCTAAATTCGTATTTTCTTTTTGTCGAGAGAGAGAGAGAGAGAGAGAGAGAGAGAGAGAGAGAGAGAGAGAGAGAGAGAGAGAGAGAGAGAGAGAGAGAGAGAGAGAGAGAGAGAGAGAGAGAGAATAGGATACATTATCCGGCGAAAACGTGATTACATAATGACCTCACGATGGTTTAGTAGCCACTCCCAGGTTGGATTTTCAGCCTGTCAGTGGGATCAATCCGACGCTTGATCCTTGAGTAAATGAGGCTGGAAAATTAAGGCTGAAGTACCTTTTATAGTACACCATGGTTTGCTCCGTCGAGGATCCTTCACCTCCTGAGTTAGCTTGGGCAGACCCCAATAGTAAGTTGAAATGTTCTCTCCAAAATAAAATAAAAAAATAGCTATAATCCATTCTTGTTAACATGCTAAGGTCAAATATTCTCTAGATATTTATGCTTCCAAAACTATAGTTCATATATTCTCTCCAAACATGAGAATTTTAGGGATATTGTCCACTCACTTTAACCTTAAGTTCAAATATTCTCTCCATATATTAGTATTTTAGAGATGCAGTTAGCCCGGTTAGGTTTAAATATTCTCTTCAAATTATGGTTTTCAAAACTGTTGTTCAAATATTATCCCCAAATTTGAGAATTTTAAAGATGTACTCCACTCACGTTAATATGGATAAGTTCAATTATTCTCTCCAAAATTAAGGTTCCATAAATATAGTTCAGATATGCTCTCCAAATTATAAAATTTACAGATAAAGCCTATTGACGTAGACCTGTGAAGTTCAGCTATTCTCTCCTAATTTAGGCTTCTAAAAATATAGTTCAAGTTTTCTCTCTATATCTGGGATGTGTAAAGCATAATCCATTCATGTTAACCTGGTTACGTTTACATATTCTCTCCTAATTTAAGATTTGCAAAGGTATAGTTAATTCCTTTTAACCTGGATAAGTTTAAATATTATCTTTAAATTTGAATCTTTTTTTTTCTTCAAAAGTTTAGGCTATATATAATCACTTGTACAATTGAATGTTTTTATTATTAGATATACATATAATTACTCTTGTGCTATAGGATAAAAACAAGACTAATTGATTTTCATTCAACTTTATGTGATTTATTTCAATTATTACGTGTTGACAACGAGTTGACTGTATTTCCATACCCCATAAAAGAATAATAGTCATACATTCTCGTTGGGGAAAATAGCGTAGCTGTACCGTGTCCATATTCTTCAAGCAAAAAGATAAATAAAAGATTATAAATAAACAATAGCCGTGTCCATAAAAAAAAGAGGTAGCGCGCAGCAGCTGCTGTGTGGTAGAGTACATTTATATTTTATTATTATTTGTTTATTTATTATTTTTTTTTTACATTCCTATCTCTCATATGGTACTTCATGTTCGTCTTTGTGAGGGTCATTACCACAGGGATTCAAACTGGTGAATCAGAGATATTGCAGAGAAATTGCACTAATATAATTCAGGGTTATTTTCTTTGAATTTACCATTCTTTATTATTATTATTATTATTATTATTATTATTATTATTATTATTATTATTATTATTATTATTATTGTTATATATATATATATATATATATATATATATATATATATATATATATATATATATATATAGATAGATAGATAGATAGATAGATAGATAGATAGATAGATAGATAGATAGATAGATATATATATATATATATATATATATATATATATATATATATATATATATATATATATATATATATATGCACACACAATAATGCTAACTCAATTCATATTTTTAAGGACAAGTATGACAAGTATCACTGCGCACATAAATAGAACAGACCAGGAGACGGGGAGTTACGAGCTTGGGGCTCTCTCCCGTAAGCACAAGTAGCAATGGTTGTGATAATAGTGATAATGGATTAATTGACGTAATTCTCTCTCACGTACATAATTTGAAGGGTGGAGAGGGGGAAAGGCTCTCAGTCTTTCTCTTTCTTTTCCTTCCAAATTTATCCTCCATTATATGGCACTGTGTTTATGTGTATGTATGTATGTATGTATGTTCAGGTTTATATGTGTACGTATATGCAATTAAGTACATGCGCTTTCCTCTGCTGTGTTACCCTCAGATGACAATGATGTGTATGAGTATGCATGGATGTGTCTTTATCTGTAGTAAGGACGAATAACTCCTTTTGCTGAAATGAATACCACAAACTCTCTCTCTCTCTCTCTCTCTCTCTCTCTCTCTCTCTCTCTCTCTCTCTCTCTCTCTCTCTCTCTCTCTCTCTCTCTCTCTCTCTCTCTCTCTCTCTCTCTCTCCTCTCTCTCTCTCTCTCTCTCTCTCTCTCTCTCTCTCTCTCTCTCTCTCTCTCTCTCTCTCTCTCTCTCTCTCTCTCTCTCTCTCCTTGATATGTATGGCTATGAAGCCCCAGTGGTGTTTCTATTGCTCATCTAATTAATGCATGCATAGATATATATATATATATATATATATATATATATATATATATATATATATATATGTGTGTGTGTGTGTGTGTATGTATGTGTGTATATATATATGTATGTACCTACTTATTATTCTAACCTGAAAATTGTTATTCTATATCTGCTTCAAATTGTCTGCAGTAGTACTGTTGAAAGTGAAACGGAATTAATGATAGCACTCAACAAGGCTATTGAAAATATTGTCACAATGATTACTCTTCAAGTACTCTTCAATTATTACACTATATTTTATTATTAATTACTTGCTATGATATTTTAAATTAATTGCAAATTCTATTAGTATGTTATTTATACATAACCACATAGATTGTAATGTTATCAACTGCAATATGACTGGGAGTGCCCATGTGCACATGTCCCATGTACAGTTATCTGAATAAATAAAAAAAAAAATAGGTAATCACACACACACACACACACACACACACACACACACACACACACACACACACACACACACACACACACACACACACACACACACATCAATACCTAATATTCTTGGATATTCGTTACACATGTCTTAGTAGCCCTTCACATCTGACAAGTCACGATACTCCCCATCTCTGTTTCTCTTTATGTTTTTTTCGTGCTCATGCCCGATGAGGGTAGATTTATTTATTTATTTATTTTTTTTGGCCCATCCTGATGTCACATTCATAAGAAAAAAATAAAAATAAAAGGCTAATGCCACTTCCCTTCGCTCTGTCCCATTGAGACAACTTTACGGCTCCAGTTCTTATACTGACGCGGGATTTAAGTTCCTCACCCCAGAAGAGAGAAGAAACATCTAAGTAAGGAAATATTAGCAAATGAAGTGTGATATGCAGAGGGTCCCAAGCATCTCACAAGTATATATATATATATATATATATATATATATATATATATATATATATATATATATATATATATATATATATATATATATATATATATAAAGATAACAAAATGGACAGTAATAAAGGTTGGAAAGACTATTGATAGATTTTAGTTTCAAATTTTAGTACGAATGTATAGAAACATATTTAATTACATACAGAGATATAATATATTGCTGATGTCGGTGGGGTTCACTTCGAATTTTGGCCGGATACCTCTCCTAATACCAACTCACCTCAATGATCAAGTGTGCCTCAGTCTAGGTATTAGCAAAGCGGCATAATTAGTGTGTGTATTTGTAGTATTCTTTATATCTGATGGAACCGTCACTCTCTCTCTCTCTCTCTCTCTCTCTCTCTCTCTCTCTCTCTCTCTCTCTCTCTCTCTCTCTCTCTCTCTCTCTCTCTCTCTCTCTCTCTCTCTCCTTTTCGCTTCTCTTCTTCTTCTTTTTCTTCTTCGCTTTATTTGGTTCTAAAGGCATTACATGTTGACATATCTACGCTGGCACTTCCTGAATTGCATAAAAGGCCATTACGATCTTTCTCATATTATTTTATACACTGTAACACAGACTCTCTCTCTCTCTCTCTCTCTCTCTCTCTCTCTCTCTCTCTCTCTCTCTCTCTCCTCTCTCTCTCTCTCTCTTTGGACACGTTGTTTTTATCTTGAGCTTATATTTTATTCAGTACTGTTTCTAGTAGGTATGGTTTCTTCTCCTCATGACGTGGATATCCTCACTTCTTATAACGCCTTTGGTTAATTTGTTGTAGGATCTTTCTATTCATTAGCCCGAAATCAGTTTCAGAATTTCTTTTATGACATTCAAGGTATTGTACAGCTACCTGTATTTACAATGGAATAGGAAAATTCTCTCAAACTTTAAATTAGAATTAATTTATCCTTAAAAGATATAATTCTACTTATACTTCTTATATTTGCAAGGACTTAAAAAAAAAGTAATCTAAAAGAAAAATAATAGATGTTTCTTAAACGAGAATTCTTCAGATGTATAAAATTATAAAAATAATGATGCCTTCAGATATATTATAATGATGCCTTCAGATATATTGTAATGGTAGTCGCCGTGGCTCAGTCGGTAGCGTCTCCGACTGTGAGGCGTCAGGTCGAGGGTTCGCGCCCCGTCACGGTCTGAGGTTAGCAAAGGCATGCACTCAGCGTAAGGATTACATCTGCCAAAACAAGTCCTTCGCAAGAAGGCAACCGTCCTAGCCCTTGGTTGATAAGGGAGTCCGTGACGTAAAACCGGAAAGGAAAGATATATTGTAATGGATCTCGGTTGATGCCATGATTATCAATATTGTTAATAGATATTCGTGAAGAGCACTAATGAATCTATATCTTAGAATGAAATATACATAAAACTCACATAATGTAAGAAATTGTAAGGTTATATAAATATTTATTTGTTATGTTGATTAAGAATGTAGTTAGCAGCAATTAATAGAAAGTGAAAATATTTTAAGTCTATTTATATTCTTTTTATTCGATACTTGGTAACCCTCTATTCCAAGCGAAAATAGGGGAAAAGTTGCAGGTCTCAGGTATGGTAGGCTATATCACTATTTAATAATTATAAACAGGAATCCATAAAAAAAGTGAAAATTCTCAACTAAATACTTTTTTCTTTATATATCAACACTATGTAGCCCAGTTCTCTTTAGCGGAAGTAAGAGAAAAGTTGCAATTGTATTTTTTTTTCTTCAAAAAATATCGGAACAAGCGTTGTTATACGCTTCAGTAATGAAGCAGAAACCGCAGTGGCCAAAACTCCTTCTCAACCCTCTGTTTAATTTTCATCGTCGAAAGAGGAGCCCTTGACGTTTTAATGGCTCCTACAAGAAGAATGTATTTTACTATTTGCTTCTCCTTATGGCAAGTTTTTTCATTGGCACCATCCAAGTTGCTTGTGCTACAATGAATTGGATTCATATTTCTTCTTCTTCTTCTTCTTCTTCTTCTTCTTCTTCTTCTTCTTCTTCTTCTTCTTCTTCTTCTTCTTCTTCTTCTTCTTCTTCTTTGCTTATTTATTGCTTTGCACTCTTAAATTGCTTGTTTTTCTGGTACTAAAATTATTATTGTTTTAAAGAGCTGCATACTTTACTGGCACGAATATTATTTTTTTTCATATAATTATTTTTTTATGCTACTTGTGTTCCTGCTCATGAAGTCTTCGGTATGTTCTTTTTATGTTTTAATTCTGTTAGTCGAAATAGATTCTACGTTTTGGAAAATTTCGTCCTCAACTTCCTCCCCTCTTCTCCAAGCGCCATTCTCATATTGATGTTTCCTCTTGTCGTTTTCCTCTTGGGTTTCCTCAGCCTGTTGTATTTTCTTTTTCATTCTCCTGTCTTTCTTTACGATTTTTTCTGTCTATTTCTCTTTCTTTTTTCCCCTCATAACTGCATTTCATATTTCCCCTTTTCTCTGTTTGCATTTCATTACTCAAGTGAAAATGTAAAGCCACAACAAAATATTTATTTATTTTCAGCTGTATTATTAGTGACTATTTCATTATGCTTCTTTTATTACATTCTTTTAACACTTGAATTTTATTATTATTTTTTTTTAATGCAGAATCGTTACACGCTATATGCAGTCTTCAACAAATTTGTCCCCCCTTAATTTGATAGACATTTTAGGAAACTTACAACATGGATTTCTGAAGTGCTTCGATTGAATTCCCTTGAAAAAGTTTAGCAATATAGCCCTAGAGAGGCTTTTGTACCCCAAAGTTTACAGTAATCAATAAATATTGATACTGAAACAAAGACATTTTTTTTAATGTGCTAGTCACTCATATACATTATCTGTTGGCCAAACGCATTGCGATTTTCGCTTTCAGAGCAGCCTATAACCTAACTCATGTTAACCTAAGTTACTTTGAAAAAGGGAGTAATATAATTGACCAACAGATAAGGAAGAAGTACTCTTCTTGATTTTCCAGTCAAAAGTCAACAAGTTTTCGTTGCGCTTTCCAATTAATTATCTACTCTTTGCAGGACTTGAAAACTTTTTACTGTGCATCGAAGCACACAAAATTTTATAAAAAAAAAAAAAGTCGGTCATATACCTGCAAATCAATAAGTTTTCTGATGCTAACCTAGGTTAATCTAACATAATCTAACTCGAAATGGAAAGGGGAATGGCAATTTAACTGGCCCATTACAAGCGAAGCAGCCCTCTCTCTTCATGATATTCCAAATATGAACTAAAGTTGTGCTTTTGATTATATGTGTTGCTTCTGATATTACTTGAAAAATGTATACTGCGCGCAAAAACTCGCAAGATTTTGAAAATCAAGGTTTCCATCTAAATGGGAATCATTATTAATTTTCTGATATAATGACGACGGTGACGACGATAAAAACCGCATAGTCATGCTCCAAAATAGTTTCCGGGGAGGGTTCGCCAGCCAATGATTATTGTCGTCTCTGTTGCTTTCCAATGAGAATATAATTGGTTAATACACCCCTTCTCCTCTTTGGCTCTATCCCACTATCCCTCTCCCCCTTCTATCCTTCTTTATTCATTTCATTCTTTCCCTCCCCCCCCCCCTCCTTCTCCTTAACTTGACACAAACAGGGATAAAATATTACAGTGATTCAGCAATACTGGGAACCACCACGGGGTCATGGCCCCCTCAGAGCAGCCCACAAAATTGTTTTCGGGTCGTAGAGTAGACAGGGATTGGCTATTATTTCCGGAGGGAATAATTGGGATAAAAATAAGGTAGAAGTGTATGTGCATGTGTTAGTTTGTTTGCGTGTGTGTGCATATATATATATATATATATATATATATATATATATATATATATATATATATATATATATATATATATGCGGTTGTGGAGTTTTGTTTCAAAAATTTCTTCATATCTCCATTTATAAATACATGATTCTATGTCTCAGCTTTCCTTTGTATTTTTTTCCCCACATGTCATTCCATTGTACATATCCTTTTCATAACAGTTCGTCTTATTTTCATATTTACTCAAAGTAATCCTCAATCTCAAGTTTTATAATGCACATGTCACCTCAAGCTTATCTTTCTTCTGACATAACTTTAAACTTAATAGGCTGCAGCAACATGCAAGCGTTACTTCAATACTCTGTATAATTAAGATATACAATTGTTTGCTTTTGCAGCAACGAATTCATTACTTGCTTGTAATTTTTGTTTGATTCTAAAGCCAGACCTCCTGAAGATACTGTACCACTATTGACTCACGTTTTCAATGGTATACTCATTGAGTCAAATGCGTTTATAGATACTTTCACTCGAGGAACACCACTACCTCTTTTCCCTATCCTATAGATGGCTTTGGCGAAGAAAACCTGTACGAATAACACTGTATAATTGACATATTAGTCCTCCTGACTAGAAGTTTGGCATATACTAAATAGAAGCAAAGCGCTTCGTCGTCGATTCCAACCACACAGTCAGATCCCATCATACTGCATCTGAATAGGTATATTGAATAGTTTTCCTCAATATATTAATAACAGGCGTAGAGAACCTGTATCACTGACATTAAATAATTGACTTCCAATCCTCCTGGCAGAAACCAGTTGCTTTATCCAGCACATTGGTGCTAGACCTAGAATTGAACCCGAGCCAGATCCAATTGTACAATTTTCGAATAGGTATTTTAAACAGGTTTTCACCAATGTATTAATAATAACAATATGACTGTGTCATGATCCGGGGCTGCATCGGCTTAATGAACAAAAGGCTTTGTAGAGATTAGCGGGTGGTTTATTTAATTAAATTTATCCCGGGTTAATGCTTTTATACAGAAATTGTATATGTTTTTGGGCATGTTATTGTTGATGATGATGGATGTAAATGTAATAACTTTGTAGTGATTTTCCATGTAGGGCTTAGTGTACTTTGGCCTTAATCCCCAAAATTATGCATTGTTCAGGTTAATTAATTTGCCTGTTGTTGAAATGGCCACGCCTCTTCATCTACATTTAAAATGCTAGAAAAAAATTGTTGTAACCATGTCACTCACGAAACTACAAGCATATATTGGTAATTCTTTGCGTGTTCATAAAAGAGTAACTTTTCTAATTTGGATATTGTTAATATCTCTTTGATACAGAGTTGGCAAAAGCTGTGAGGCGGAAGATACTATCAGATATGGTACATATAGGTTTTATTATTGATTTTGCCTTTACTGACATGAAAATATTAGCTTTCACAAAATTATCCCTTTGTCTGTGTTAGGCTCAGTGATTCACTAAACAAAAAAATCTAATCTATTGTTGATCTAAGGATATGGTTGTGAATTAAGACGTGTATGGACTAATCCAATTTTTTTATCTAGACCTTCTGCTATGTAAAATGCAAGTGAATAATATTCACTGAAGTTGCTTTCCTGAAATGGACAATTCTTCAAATTTACAATATTCTGTACAGGATAAGAATGCTACCTAAGCAAACAAAATATTCCCAGTTATTTGCAACTAAGATAATCTTGTACTATCTAAGTGCCATTACAAATAATGGTCAATAAATGTAATCCGAAATCCTATTAGGCTATTAAATTTTTATGATCCATTAAGTCCTTTTACTTCAAATGGGATACTGCAATATAAGTATATTAGAAGCTTTTAAAAGATATTCTTTCTTGCTTAAAGAGCAAAGGTAAATAATTAAAGCAAGTTATAACTTTACAACGATATATAAATCTGATATTGTTCGAGTGTCATTGCCCCTTGATATTTGAGTGTAATTGCTAATTCCCCTCCCTTTTTTTTTATTATTTATCATTTGTAAGGGAGTATCCTTCAAAAACACTCTTTGAAAATTTTAATGACTGGGAGCAATGAAGTACTGAATGTACAATATGATATATACAGTATGATTTTTTATTTTATTTCCTTTTGATATAGAATTACATCTTAGAGATATTACTGTTGTTACGATACTCTTTAAGCTCGAACGCGGCTTAGTGATTTCAGAACGTGGTTTTAACTTCAATTCCTCTTAATCTTGTTAGCACGCAGGATTGATGCTTTTGACATTTTGAGACAATTATGAGTAGACAGACAGACAGATAGATAGATAGATAGATAGATAGATAGCATACCTAGGTGTATTAACGAATTTTGTTCGATAACATTAAACCCAGCTGCCCTAAGTTTGATCTGGTGCCCTTTTCAGGTCATTTCCTGGCCCACGTCGGGTCACGCCCAGAGACAAAATGCTTAGTCAGCTGTCCGCAGTTGCCTAGTAGGTCTCCCTCCACCTGGTTAACAGAAAGAATCATTACAAAGAGTATGACAGAATTTGATAGGCCTACCACACGCGCTGAATAGGCCTTCCATTCAGCCTCTGACCGGATTAGATTGGAGGGTTAGTTACGGATAAAATTCCCAAATCATCATTGTACGCGATCATAATAAAACTTGGGTAAATACCCAATATCTCTTTTAAAATGTATTTCTTTTCAGAGATACCCCCAGGAAGTTCGTACAAGGATACATTTATATATAAAGCATACGTTTGGTTCATTGTATTTGCTGATTTCTATGTTTGTTTGTTTGTATGTTTATTTTATTGGCGCAGGTACGTTCTAAATGTTTATTTTAACTTTTTTTTTAATTTAATTGTAGTTTTTATTATTGCACTTGGAGATTATTGCAATATTCCTTTACAAATCTATAGTCACTTGATTATTTTTTACTTTATTTTTTTATCTATTCATCAAATAAACATATTGCAATATGAAACATGACTGCCCCAGGAGTCGAACCTAGTACTGTACTCGCTTTGCAATTTATCTGTGAGCTTTATATTGTCACTACCTACTGTACTATATGCCAAGTGTGTGTTAGGGTCGTGTCTTGATAAGGAGCTGAAATGCTGGTGCTAATTTAGTGTGTGATCTACAAACAATTCATCATTAGTGTGATCTACAAACATAATTCTTTAGTGTGTGATCTACAAACAATTCATCATTAGTGTGATCGATAAACATAATTCTCTAGTGTGTGATCAACATTCGCAAATTTACTTAAGTGTGTAGTTTAACACTTTAAAATAATGATAATGAAGAAATTAATAGTTTTTAAAATGAAGGAATATAAGTATGGCAGGAAATCATTTATAACTCCTTAATATCCAATAAGTCTAGCGGTTGATTTTATATTGGAAGTTTTCGTTGAACTGCGTACATAAGCCAGCGGCCCTCAATATCAATCAGTTTTTACAAAGAAGTTATTGGTTAAGGTTAGATTAGGTATATCTGTATAATGTAGAGCCATACCAATTTAAGTAGCATCCGGCATTGTAGATCAAACACTCAAGTATAATCATATGTTTCATGTATTCATACAGTATGTGCATACTATGAAATATTGTACCCTATGTATATATGTATTTTATTGCACTGTACATTAAATGCACCTACGAAAAACAAAATGTACATTTACTGTAATTAAAACCGAACAACATACTTTCGTTGTAAACAAGCCAAAGGTCCATAATTTGTACCCACTCCCTGTGTTGTAGGTTCATTACTTCCCTTCTCTGCAGGGTTCCGATTCCTCTCCCCCTCTCCCCCATCTAATAGAACATCTCCCCCATTCTCCCTGCTGTCTGTTATTCCCTCCCTCGAGGGTAATTATCTTTATTCGGGATTTACGAATGATCATGGGTATATTTCTTACGATTAAATTCACTGTAAAAGCAACGTCTAAGTATCGGGACATATTATGTAGGCAGGCATTTCCTTCAACTTTCGAATGCTTATGAAAATATGAATTTTGCAAAATCTATAATCACTGCTCGTATATTATTCCTTCTTCTTCTTCTTCTTCTTCTTCTTCTTCTTCTTCTTCTTCTTCTTTTAACATATCATTTCTCTGATGGACTCACGTGTTTCATAATATAAAAATAGCCAATAAAACATTCAAATCTCTGTCTGGAGTGCCATAATCATAAATAATTTAAAAATTGGAAGAGAGCCTTTCTCTGTTAAAGGGTTTGAATTGGAAATTTCGCTGGTAATTTTTTTTTTTATTATTTTTATGAATCAATAGAAGACACTTCTAGTGTACCCAATGATTCTATCCATATACAAAGGCCTTAATCTCCGCTTGTAGGGATAGGCCAAGTCAAAGCTTACAAAGGTTCTAGGGTTCTTGTTGGAGGATCTCTACCAGAATTCCCTCATATAGTCTGACTTTTCGCGGGAGGAAAGTAGGTAGGAGGGTTCCAACTACCGCATACTTTGCCCCTTTAGTCGACTTTTATAACAAGTATGGGATACACCGAGGATTTCTTCTTTGGCCCTCGTCACAGGAAGAAGGAAAAGGAATATGCAGAGTAAATATCACGTATTATGTTGGCCCAAGGCACCAGCCTCCCGTTGTGATACTACAGATGAAGGATCTTTCGGACCTAAATAGGACTGTCCAGGACAGTTCAATGTTAAGTCTTCCTTCAGTTACGGTTCATTTTCTATGCCTACTTCAACACCGAATATTCTTGGATATTCGCTACACATCTCTTATTATCCCTTCACGTCTTACAAGTCACAACACCCCCCCCCATATGTTTTCTTCATGCCCAGGCGCGATGAGGGCAGATATGTTAAGTTTTTATTTGGGGGCTACTCCTGGTGTCACAATCATAAGAAAAAAAAAATAGAGAAAAAAGATGCAAAATGTAATATATAAATATTGACAGATCCACTTATGCCATTTAAACTTATTCATAAATTTAAACATGTAGCTCTGCTCCTTTGGAAAATAAATTACAAATAATACCCAGAACAGATTAAATCTTTAAGTCTTCTTATAAATAGTTGTAATATCGTTGGTGAATATGCTTCATAAGGTCGCCCTATACCAGCTGTTTCTCTCGCCTCCCCCCCTTTTGCATGTAGTCAATTATATATTGAGTGGTCAAGTAGTACAGAATGTGTGCGAGCACGTACGTGGCGCATATGTGCGTATGATCATGATATGGCTTTCTCATCATGGTTTATAGTAATTAAGTGTACTACACTAAATGGAATATTTTGCGTGTTTTTTACTCTTTCAATTACCATTACATACTTCTTGATGAATTTATGGTCGATTGAATCAATGGAGTTGGTTGGCGTTAGAAAGGACTTCCAACCATAAAATATTGAGCCAAAATCACCATTAGTCCCCCATGAGGTTAGTGAGTAACAGCGTCCCTATTTACACAAGGGAAAGGCTGCTGTAATATGTCTTACTGTATTGGTAAGGAGTGAACAACATTATGGTTAGAGGTAGTTTTCATTTACCCATATAGAAAGGAGCTGACATAATTTTTCTCCCATTGAACCCACATAACCTGTGTAATGGCATACTAACTTCTCCCCCTGTTATGGTAAAGGGGGGTTTACACGGTCAAACGGTTCGTCGAACGCGGTTCGACAGACAAGTGTTTGAAGTGATCTTCGAACGTGTGAACGGGGTATTTGGTTGTCGAACACGGAACGTGCACGGAACGTGTTCGACAACCAAATACCCCGTTCACACGTTCGAAGATCACTTCAAACACTTGTCTGTCGAACCGCGTTCGACGAACCGTTTGATCGTGTAAACCCCCCTTAAGGGTTACCAATGGAGAGATTCTCACTAGTCTCTCCATTATATTCCTTGTTGGTCCCCTAGAGATTTTGGCGAAGAGGTGCTTCTAGGACCGCCTTGGAAAATTTATTTGGAAGATGCTTTTTTATATGTTGTTTGTAGTTAACTGAACAACATTCTCCTTCTTGTCTCTGATAGATTCTGGCTAAGTGGTGCTTCAAACACCATCTGGGAAAATCGATTTGGGAACCCACTTTGTGTAGCTAATAAATATTAGCTCTTATTATTAAACCCTTTTCTTGGTCTTGAACTTCAGACTTTCTGGCGAAGGTGTATTGCAAGAATCACCTTTGGAAATCGAACTGAGAAACTTCTATGTAGCTTTTGCAATTTGTTTTGTTAACAGTTCTCTCTCTTTTATCCATCAGAGTTAATATTTGATTTGTGCTTCTAGAACCACCTATGATATTAAATTGAGAACCTCCTGTGTTCCTCTGTTAAATATTTGTCCTGTTAATAAACACCCGAGTGGGGGACTCAAATAAGCTCACCAGCTAGCTACAAGCTCATTTGCTTGTAGTTAAAAGCCCTTGTGTGTTTACCAAGTAAACATTTTAATCACAAAATAACATGACTTTCACACAGCTAAACTTTCCCTCCGGTAATTGATATTTACCCCGAGATTGCCTTCCGAGCGTGTTTGAACTAAACCTTTTTTTTATTTTTTTATAATGTCTATTTTTGTATCCTAATTTAGTTTAGTTAGTTTTTTTTAATCTTGCATCTTAATTAGATTCACATACCTTTTTTACCTGACTATTAGATTGATTCACTGAACTCCAGTTTAACCATTAGAAGAATGTCATGAAAACATTTAGAATAAAAATAAGGTTTAGCAAGGTACGAACAGTATATTAAGAAATACTGAAATTAAATTAATATATTTTGTTAAACTAATGAAAATAAAAAAAAAATTCCATTGATACTAATAGTATATGAAATAAATTGCAATTAAATAAATTTAATTCCTATTTAGATTTAATCTCTATATACAAGCTTAAATGGTACAAGATAAAAGAGAATGCATTTGTTAAATCGATAATAATAATAATAATAATAATAATAATAATAATAATAATAATAATAATAATAATAATGCTACTACTACTACTACTACTACTACTACTACTACTACTACTACTACTACTACTACTACTACTACTACAACTACTACTACTACTAATAATAATAATAATAATAATGATAATGATAATAATATTATTATTATTATTATTATTATTATTATTATTATTATTATTATTATTATTATTATTATTATTATTTATAATTCATAATTAAAATTTTAAAATTTTTTCCTCACATATAATTTTTTTTTCGTTACAAAACTGAGAATACATGATGATGGTGAAGATGATGATGATGATGATGATCATCATCATCATATCATCATAAATACATTATACACTGGTTACTGTTCGTTAATCTTAAAAGATACGTTAATATAAAATATTAAGGGAAAGTAAAGTACGGAATAAAATCTTTTAACAGTTTTTTTTAGTGAGTTTTCACTAAAATTCTTTATATTTCTAAACATTTAACAAGACTTGAAATTCTTGACCTTTAAGGAAGTTGGAATTATAATTCTGTAATATTTTTTCCCCCTTATGTCTGCTCTTTTTAATCATGCAAAATAGTTTTTAAGTTCTTTGGGTTTATTGAATTTATTTATTTATTTATTTTTTTGCTGTTTTCATTAATTTCTTTTATTCAGCTATCTTCTTGTGGGGGCCAATTAAGCTCAGTGGTAGAGAGCGTGGGTCGTGAATCGAATAACGCTGGTTCGAGCCCATCACAGGACGTTAGGGGTGGCATCTAGTCCTACTCCCCCGGCTCCAAGCTGTCTGTGTCCGCCTCCATTCACTGGAACAAATTTTGACAAATAAAACGTTGGATTTATTTTATCTCTCCCCATAATGTCATGATTGAGGTTCATATATGATCTGCGCCTTCTTTAAATGGATCAATACTTAAAGAGAACTGTACTATTTTTTTTCTCTACCTTGTCTATAAGCTTCTGCTTTTTATTTTAATAATATTTTGTGCCCATGCCCGATGAGGGCAATTTTCTTTGTCCGCCCTGATGTCACACTCAAGAAAAAAGGTCCTTATTTTATGTTAATTATCACAAATATCATCAGAATCAATCAATCAAATCAATCAATCAAAACATTTATTTCCATTTTGTACAATGGTTATTCAACATTAATAGTAACTTATAAGTAGACATGTAATTAAACTAATAAATAAGAGGGTTAGACATATAGTTAAATGTAGCTTTCATAGAAAATAATAATGCTGTAAATAAAAATGTTAACAATAATGTTAATAATAAAGTAGTAAGTATGCCACTAGATACAGGATCGTTATTATTGGTATCATTTCCATATTTGTTTCCTTACAATGAGAATAATTAGTTCTTAATGAGCAGCAACTATTTGTCCAAAAGAAAACTATATAGTTTGCCTTTGAAAACTGTGAAGGAGGATGCATTTTTAAGATGCTCTGGAATATTATTCCAGAGTGTTGGCCCTTTGATAGTGATCATCTTTGAACCTGCTTCTGTGTTTGTTCTGTGAATAAAGAGCTCACTGCTCTGTCTTGTGTTGGTTCCCCTTATATCCCTGACTGTTTTTAAATCAAATAGTCAGCTAGGATAATGATGGTCCAAAATTTTGAATACAAAAACATAAATAGCATAAGCGACCTTATTTTCTGCCCGCAGCCACCCAAGTTTATTGAGAGCTGGAGTGATGTGGTCATATTTTCTTATTCCTCCCAGGGCAACTCGAGCTGCAAAATTAATAAGCTTCTGTATTCTGTTTATCTGAGTCTTAGTGGTAGATCCCCAAACAGTTGTGCAGTAATTAATGTGACTTAGGGCTAGAGATTCAACAACAGTTATTCGAGTGGTAGTCTCAAAATTGTCTTTTATACGTGATAAGTACATTAATGTTCCTGTAACCTTTTTGCATACTTTATCTATGTGGGAATCAAACAACATGTGGTTATCAAAGTGAATTCCTAGGTTTTTGACTGTTTTGCTAGGTGTGATAATATTGTCGCAAAAATTAATTGTTGTGTTTTCTGGAATTTGTGCTATGTGGAACCTTGAACCAATAAATATGCACTGTGTTTTACTTTCGTTAATTAACAGCCCAATTTCTTGGA
>JAXCGZ010013997.1:5000-7500 GCA_037179515.1 Halocaridina rubra | reverse complement strand
AGAAAAGTGGCTAATGAAATTCAATACCTCAAAATGTAAGGTAATGAGAATGGGTACAAGTGCAAGAAGGCCCAAGCTTGACTACTCGGTGGCTGGAGTACAACTTCAAGAGACAGAAAATGAGAGAGATCTAGGAGTAAACATACTGGCAGATTTGTCTCCAGAAATACATATAAATGGCGTAGTAAGGGCAGCATATGCATTCTTATCAAATGTAAGGGTAGCCTTCAGGCACATGGACAAGGAAATGTTCAGAAATATTTATGTAACCTATGTGAGGCCAAAGCTCGAATATGCAGCCCCCTTTTGGAATCCGCACTTGAAAAAGCACATAGCTAAGCTTGAAAAAGTTCAAAGACATGCCACGAAACTGGTGCCAGAAATACGCAATCTCGGTTATGATGAGAGGCTGAGGGAATTAGACTTGCCATCACTCGAATCTAGAAGAGTAAGGGGGGATATGGTGACAGTCTTTAAATTCCTTCATGGTTATGATAGAGTGGATAGGGATCAATATTTCGATATGGCTGGCTCTAGAACTAGAGGTCATAGTTTGAAGCTTCGTAAGAAAACTTCTTTGCAGGATGTAAGGAAATACTTTTTCAGTGTAAGAGTAGTTGATAATTGGAATTGGCTAAGCGAGGAGGTAGTTAATGCTATCTCAATCCATAGTTTTAAGGACAGGTACGATAAGTATCACTAAGTCTAAAATGGAACCGATTAGGAGACGGGAAGATACGAGCTTTGAGCTCTTTCCCGTAAACACAATTAGGTAATCACAATTAGGTAATCACACACACACACACACACACACACACACAGACAGATAGATAGATAGATAGATAGAGAGAGAGAGAGAGAGAGAGAGAGAGAGAGAGAGAGAGAGAGAGAGAGAGAGAGAGAGAGAGAGAGAGAGCGAAACTTCTGAATTAAACCGGAAGTTCATCTAGAAGGGGCAGCCACTGCGACCCCTAAATCCAGGTTGTAGAATATTTTTATTTTTGATATTTTTTATTTCTTTAAAAGTCATTTGAGGGTAAAATCTAGCTTTTCCCTTTTTGCCATTAAAAAAAAAAACATTTATAGTTTCTGCATATATGTAACGATCTTGAAATTCATAATTATTGCTATTTGTTTCCGAAGCTGAATAATAACAGTAATAATAGTAATGATAATAATAGTAATAATAATGATATTAACAATAATAATAATAATTACTATTATAATAATAAAAGCGTGTTTTACGTCGCGGACTCCCTTTCAACCAAGGGCTAGGACGGTTGTCTTCTTGCGAAGGACTTGTTTTGGCAGATGTAATCGTTACCGTGAGTGCATGTTTTTGCTAACCTTAGAGGCTTAGACTATGGCGGGGCGCGAACCCTAGACCTCAAAGTCGCGTACGCTACCGCTTGAGCCGCGGTGACTACATTTTACGAAAATAATAATAATAATAATAATAATAATAATAATAATAATAATGTTCTTTGTTCCGGTTTTACGTTTTTCTACCAAGGGCTAGGACGGTTGCCTTCTTGCGAAGGACTTGGTTTGGCAGGTGTAATTATTACCCTGAGTGCATGCCCTTGCTACCCTCAGACCGTGACGGGGCGCGAACCCTCGACCTGACGCCTCAGAGTCGCGAACACTACCGCTTGAGCCACGGTGACTAATAATAATAATAATAATAATAATAATAATAATAATAATAATAATAATAATAATAAAGCAACGTTAACGAATTTGGTGAATGTCTTTAGAATATTGTCAAAGAAAATGTCGGATATCTCGAACTTTAATTTCGTAAGTGATAAAAGATTTTTAGTAATAAGGATAATATGCTATATTGTTTCATTTACTATTTCTTCATTATTGATTATTTTTTTTATTATGTACTTCCTAGAGCGCTTATATGTATACACTATTTCTATTTATTTATTTGGTGAGTTTAATAAAGAGATAGCAAATGTTTTACATGGCCTTGGATTGTCTGATATACTGTCATGGTATTATTTTTCTTATTTATAGTTAGTATATTTTTTTGTACTCGAGGCATTAATTATCGCATATATATATATATATATATATATATATATATATATATTATATATATATATATATATATATATATATATATATATATATATATATATATATATATATATATGATTGTGACACCAGGACTGGCCAAAAAAAATAAAAAAATAAAACAGCCCTCATCGGGTCTGGTCACGAAGAATACATAAAGAAAAACAGAGATGGAGAGTGTAATGACTTGTCAGATGTGAAGGGATAATAAAGAGATGTGTAACGAATATCCAAGAATATTCAGTGTTGATATAGGCATAGAAAAAGAACCGTAACCGAAGGAAGACTTAAAATCGAACTGTCCTGGAGTGTCCTATTTAAGTCCTCTTTTTTTTTTTTTCCCTCAGTTCCGTCTTTATCATTTTCAAAACTCATTTTTAGACTCTAGCTGGGCGTGTCCTCTTTAACTGAAAAA
>JAXCGZ010013996.1:0-41167 GCA_037179515.1 Halocaridina rubra | reverse complement strand
ATAATAATAATAATAATAATAATAATAATAATAATAATAATAATAATAATAATAATAATAATAATAATAATGATAATAATAGTGATAATAATATAAAAAATAAATGTGATAATAATAATAATTACGATAAGCATACAAAACCCATTTTCCCCCATAAAAGGGGGTGGCTGATTCAAAATATACGAATACATTTTTCTGTCATTCAGTAAAAGAATTTAGAAATGATAATTCACGTAAAATTCATGTAAACCACCATGGCTACGCTACCAAAAAGAAGAAATCTTCCAAGTGCAATCATCCATTCACTTCTTTTCGACGTCCGGTTCTGGAATGATACAAAAATTATCAAGAATTAGAATTAATAGTTCTCAGATTAAAGGTTGCCACAACCGAACCAAAAGAAGAAGAGGGAGTTTTTCTTATCATGGCGTGACTCTCTTTACTCTTTAGGTACAAAGTTTATTATATAGTCTTTTATGGGATTTTTTTTTTTTTTTTTTTTTTTTAGGAAAAGAATAAATTGCATCCATTTTCTGTTGTCATAAGTATTTAAGGTATGTCTATATAGTTGTGTATATAATGTCAAAAGACCGTTGTGTATATATATATATATATATATATGTATATATATATATATATATATATATATATATATATATATATATATATATATATATATATATATATATATATATATATATATATATATATATATATATATATATATATATATATATATATATATATATATATATATATATAACCTTTATGAAATAATGGAATTATTATTATTATTATTATTATTATTATTATTATTATTATTATTATTATTATTATTATTATTATTATTATTATTATTAGTATTAGTATTATTATTATTGTTGTTGTTGTTGTTTTTATTATTATTATTCTTATTATTATTAGCAGTAGTAGTAGTAGTAGTAGTAGTGTATCAAATATTTCTTTTCTAGAGCTTCATTTCAGAAGGGATGACATTAACTGCGCTCAGAACCTTATCTTTAGGCTCTTGCGCTACGCAGGGAATACTGGGGGTGGCATTCTTAATTTAATAAGAATAATACACAATATGTCAAAAAAAAAATTTATATGGAATAGACAATGAAGGTATAAATCTTTTGAATAATAAATCATATGATAAATAATAAATAAATAGACAATATTGAGTAATTATGGTCATTCATTTGTCACTGGAATTATTGGCAGAAACTTTTTCACCTTCACGTGGAACATCTCAATTATTCCCAATGATTTAATTGGTAATTGAAAATTTTTAGCAGTGATGTAAGCTCCCTTTTTTTTTTTACATATTTTCCCTACTTCCATAAATTTTGAGTTTTTTTTTGTTTTTTAATTCAGCTTTTCCCTCCATTCCCAATCTCATTGATTGGGAATGTAAACAAGGAGTCTGACCCTTTCTCTTGCTTTTTTTCAGGATCTCTTAAATTTTAATGTTTTTTTTTTCTTCATCATCATCTTTTGCCTTTCTCTTACCCTTTCATTATTGGAAATATAAAGAGGGTTTTCCCCCCTTTTTTTTGTCCCACTCATCTCTTACTATCCATTCTACCTCTTAATATAAGCAGAGGGGTCTTCCCCTTTTTATTCCTTGAATTTAGAGCTTTTTCTAATCGTTCTCCAGTGGACCTACTCATTCCGGCCACCATTTAAGCACCTGGCAGAGATTTTACCACAACTTCGCTCGCCCTGCCACACTGCTTGGATCACATTCAGTGTAAAAGGGGCACAGATTATCTGCCTTGAGGCCCTACAAATATAGCTGCTGTATCTCCACTGCTTGGATCACACTCAGTGTAAAAGGGGCACAGATCATCTGCCTTGAGGCCCTACAAATATAGCTGCTGTATCTCCACTGCTTGGATCACACTCAGTGTAAAAGGGGCACAGATTATCTGCCTTGAGGCCTACAAATATAGCTGCTGTATCTCCACTGCTTGGATCACACTCAGTGTAGAAGGGGCACAGATCATCTGGCTTGAGGCCCTATAAATATAGCTGGTGTGTCTCCACTGCTTGGATCACATTCAGTGTAAAAGGGGCACAGATCATCTGCCTTGAGGCCCTACAATTATAGCTGCTGTATCCCCACTGCTTGGATCACACTCAGTGTAAAAGGGGCACAGATCATCTGGCTTGAGGCCCTACATGTATAGCTGCTGTATCTCCACTGCTTGGATCACACTCAGTGTAAAAGGGGCACAGATCATCTGGCTTGAGGCCCTATAAATATAGCTGGTGTGTCTCCACTGCTTGGATCACATTCAGTGTAAAAGGGGCACATATCATCTGCATTGAGGCCCTATAAATAGAGCTGGTGTATCTCCACTGCTTGGATCACATTCAGTGTAAAAGGGGCACAGATCATCTGCCTTGAGGCCCTATAAATATAGCTGGTGTGTCTCCACTGCTTGGATCACATTCAGTGTAAAAGGGGCACATAGCATCTGCATTGAGGCCCTATAAATATAGCTGGTGTATCTCCACTGCTTGGATCACATTCAGTGTAAAAGGGGCACAGATCATCTGCCTTGAGGCCCTATAAATATAGCTGGTGTATTTCCACTGCTTGGATCACACTCAGTGTAAAAGGGGCACAGATCATCTGCCTTGAGGCCCTATAGATATAGCTGGTGTATCTCCACCACTTTGGCTTGCAACTCTCCCACCTCCACACCAACTTGTCCCAATAAAGTCTTCAATTTAAGGACTGTTTTATATGTTACATTTAGTCCCCAGTCGAATAGGGGTGGACACAAACATGTTGGAGCTGGGGAATTGAGGCTGGATGACTTTTCTAACGCACCATAATAGGTTCGAACCCGCACAATTTGCTTCTCGAATTGAGAAGCTTTACCACTGAGTTAATGCTTTGCCTCGAGGGTTCGCTCCCCATTATGGACTGAGGTTAGTAAGGGCATACACTCAGGGCAACAATTGCACATTCCAAAACAAGTCCTTCGCAAGAAGGCATCCGTCCTAGCCCTCAGTAGAAAAGGGAGTTTGAGACGTAAAACCGAATCCATCTAGTATCGTCTCCAATTTACTTAGGTAAAAATATTAAGGTACCTATAGACAGCTGTCTTGTCTCTCGTCATGAACTCTTGATGTTATTGTGGGTTCGATTTCCTTGGCCTCCATTGTAAAGAAAAATATAAAACTTGTTTGTCATTTATATTCATATCATATGAAATACTTTCGTCATGTGTTTTAACATTTTTTTTAAGAATTCCTTTATGTTTTCTGTCATTATTGTAACGTAACAAAGTACTCCAGAACCGTATGCCATAATTACAAAACTGTTACCATAGAAGCTTGAATGGGTATGGCAACTCATCTGCCATTCATATAGTAGTAGTAGGAGTAGTAGTAATATTAAATGCATGCAAGTTTTTTCATTATCAAACTTTTTTTTTTACTAATGTTTTCACATGCCATGGGAAAAAGAATAAGCCAACACATTCTTGATTTTGATTATATACTATGATTTTTTTTCTCAAAACTGTTCTTAATAATAATAATAGTAATAATAATAATAATACATTCTTTATCATGAAAATTTTCCCTCATTCTGTATACTCGAAACTTGTTTTCATTGAAGAGATTGATATAAAATTTGGTACTCACCTTTTCATTTTGGGCCAAGTTTTCTAAGTGCCTGACATGTTCTTGCGTTCTCCACTTGCGAAAACCTTCGCAGGATTGCAGGAGGTGAAACTGAGCAACTACCAGCTCTTGCGAGGTCTCACAATCTTGAAGTTGTTTTCTGTGGGCCTTCAACTTCTCGAGCTGCGAAAACCCATCTTTGAGGAGATTCTGGGAGGTCTCTCGAAAAGTGATGACGTTGTGAACCGCTTCAACTAAGTAGATGATGTCATCTGAAAGTTCAGTCATTCCTTTGATGTGCAAATATTCCTTAACTTCCATGTGGGTTTGATACCTGGAAAGCTTCAGCAACAGGGCCTGGAAACTTTCGTATACCTCATCGGTACTTTGTGACATGGCCTGTTTCACAAACTGGAAGATCTGGATTTCTTTAGCTTTATATCCTCTCTGTTGATTATCTTTTGATATCAACTTGACTAATTCGTAGTTCAAAGGTATCTGTTGAGGGGTTTTCACTTTGATTTTATGCAGGGCACGACAGATTGGGCATTTTAAAAATGGCCTGTTGCCGAGAAGGTGATATATACATGAACTGCAAGCGGTGTGACCACACGTCAGGCAGCGAGGTGAGTGTTCCCTTTCGTCATATTTTTGGAAACAGACGGAGCATTCCAGGGAGTTCATCTGGAATAAAAGATGTGGCATAAATATATGATATGGATTTGAGCATTTTTACAAACGTTTTGACCACACGTCAGGCAGCGATGTGAGCGTTCCATTTCGTCAATTTTTTGGAAACAGACGGAGCATTCCTGGGAGTTCATCTGGAATAAAAGATGTGGCATAAATATATGATATGGAATTGGGCATTTTTATAAACGTTTTGACCACACGTCAGGCAGCGAGGTGAGCGTTCCATTTCGTCAAATTTTTGGAAACAGACGGAGCATTCCTGGGAGTTCATCTGGAATAAAAGATGTGGCATAAATATATGATATGGATTTGAGCATTTTTATAAACGTTTTGACCACACGTCAGGCAGCGATGTGAGCGTTCCATTTCGTCAAATTTTTGGAAACAGACGGAGCATTCCTGGGAGTTCATGTGGAATAAAGGATGTGGCATAAATATGATATGGAAATGAGCATTTTTACAAACGTTTTGACCACACGTCAGGCAGCGATGTGAGCGTTCCATTTCGTCAAATTTTTGGAAACAGACGGAGCATTCCTGGGAGTTCATCTGGAATAAAAGATGTGGCATAAATATATGATATGGAATTGGGCATTTTTATAAACGTTTTGACCACACGTCAGGCAGCGAGGTGAGCGTTCCATTTCGTCATTTTTTTGGAAACAGACGAAACGTTCCAGGAAGTTCATCTGGAATAAAGGATGTGGCATAAATATGATATGGAAATGAGCATCAAGTTGAACGTTCCTTTAGTCGCATTTCTGTAAGCAGACGAAACGTTCCAGGAAGTTCGTCTGGAAAAAAAGATGTGGCATAAATATGTGATATGGAAATAAATATTTGTACAAATGTTTTGACCACACGTGAGTGCCTACTGGCACTCACGAGGCAGCTCTATTTTGGACTGTTTATCTCAGCATGTCGAACTTATTCTATTCTATTTATTTTTTTTTTTTGTATTTTTTGTTTCTTCAACTAATAATAAGTATCATATTTTTTTGGGGGGTGGGGTTTGCCGTTCGACAAACGCCCTCAGGTCCGCTAACCTTCATTGGGATCGTTGTCTACTAGAGTTAAGGGGGTTTTACACTGTCAAACGGTTCGTCGGACGCGGTTCGACAGACAAGTGTTTGAAGTGATTATCGAACGTGTGAATGGGGTATTTGGTTGTCGAACACGTGTTCGACAACTAAATACCCCGTTCACAAGTTCGAACATCACTTCAAACACTTGTCTGTCGAACCGCATTCGACGAACCGTCAATTGGCTCGTCGAACACGGTTTGACAGACAAGTGTTTGAAGTAATGTTCGAACGTGTGAAAGGGGTATTTGGTTGTCGAATACGTGTTCGATAACCAAATACCCAATTCACACGTTCGAACATCACTTCAAACACTTATCTGTAGAACCGCGTTTGACGAACCGTTTGACCGCGCAAAGTCCCCTTTTAGTCCTCCTCGCCAACTATTCTCCACAGCCATAGGGTGTCTTGGGGGGGTACTGCTGGTACCGAGGCTCAGGTGAAGATGTGGGGGTCGTCGCTAAGCGCAAAGCACTCACCTTTTCATACCCAGCCTTAATCTGTCATATGCCGGTGTAACCTACATTTGAAGGTGTCTAAGGTATTGGCATTTATTATACTACTAGGAAGACTCTTCCACGCATTATCTACTCTATTCTGTTCCGGTTTTACGTCACGGACTCCCTTTTCTACCAAGGGCTAGGACGGTTGCCTTCTTGCGAAGGACTTGTTTTGGCAGATGTAATCCTTACCCTAAGTGCATGCCTTTGCTAACCCCGGACCGTGACGGGGCGCGAACCCTCGACCTGACGCCTCAGAGTCGCGGACGCTACCGATTGAGCCACGGCGACTACGTATTAGCTACTCTATTACCAAACCAATTTTTACCAACCTCCTTTCTGAACTAAATGCATGAAATTTAAACCCATTATTTCGAGTTCTGATTTGATCATGAATTTTTAAAACTTTATTAATATCACCCTTGTTAATCCCTTTAAATCATTTATATACCTCAAGAATACCCCCCCCCCCCAACTCTGCGCCTCTGTTGATTAAGTATTATTTTAGCCTGTTCATATGGTAAGATTACTACTCACAATAACTCCTAAGTCCCTCTCAGACTGAGAACTCATGATTTCATGGTTATTTAGCTTATAACTCGTACTGTCTATTATTACCCATTTTTACTATTAACATTTTTCAACATGGAATTCCACTTGGCACTTCGCCGACCATTCAAAAAATTTAGTTATGTTTTCATGTAAATCATGAATATATTCTTTTCCATTTATAGTTCTACCAATTTCAGTGTCATCTGCGAATTTACTTAGGTTACTACTGATATCCGAGTCCAGATCATTTAGATATATGATGAATAATAGAGAACCAAGTACCAAGCCTTGTGGTACCCCGCTGGTAACTGAGCCCCACTCTGATTTCTCTCCATTTATGCAAACCCTCTGTTTTCTGTCCTTTAACCATTCTTTGATCGATCCGAGAACATATCCTCCTATACCATGAGTTTCAAGCTTTTTAACTAGTTATTTAGGAGGAACTTTATCAAAAACTTTACTAAAATATAGATATTATATATATATATATATATATATATATATATATATATATATATATATATATATATATATATATATATATATATATTGTGTGTGTGTGTGTGTGTGTGTGTGTGTGTGTGTGTGTGTGTGTGTGTGTGTGTGTGTGTGTGTGTGTGTACATGCATGCATTTATGTATATATATATATATTTTTTTTTACAGAGTGTGACACCGGGACAGGCAGAAACTGCCCTCATCAATAAAGGCCCGGGCACGAGAAAATACCAAGACGAAGGAAAAGAAAAAGGTTAAGGGTAAGACAGAGATGAGGTAATGTCACACAAAGGAAAACGACAGACAGAAAAAAGCAGTCAAAGTACAGAGGACCCAGAGATATGGAGGACTAGGCTCTGAGATGACGATAGATCTGCTTTTTGAAGGATGAAAGGTCATAAGAATTAGGAAAGACAGAAGGAGGAAGAGAGTTCCAGAGTCTGGAGGTAGATGTGGAAGAAGCAGTCGCTGCACCGACCAATCCGCGAGCTACAAATCTCCACACAGTACCTGTGAGATGAGGCTGCTTGGCGAGTGTTACGCGGCCTCGGCAGTGGAGGAGGGATGCAACTCGCCAACTCATCAGAGCAGCGATGGAAGTAGTGGCGATAGAAAAGCGAAAGGGAAGATACCTTACGGCGAAGAGAGAGAGAATCCAGGTTAGAAGTAAGAGAAGGATCGTTAATGAGTCTGACTGCCTTAGATTGAACCCCATCAAGAAGATAAGTAAAGGAAGAAGCACCCCAGATGTGTGAGCAGTATTCTAAGCAGGGGCAGATAAGACCTTTGTAAATTTTAAGTAACTGCAATGAGGAAAAGTAATGACGAAAACGAAACAAAACCCCCAATTTTTTGGATGAAGATTTAGAAATTTGGATTATGTGCTTCCTCCAAGACAAGTTAGAGGCAATATGGATTCCTAATATATTGATAGAGTTAGGAGGGTAAATTTCATTAGTTTCGAAGACAATAGGGTTATCAGGAGAAGAAGAGAAAGAGATAGCCAGAAGCTGTGTCTTAGAGGCACTGAATTTAACTAAATTTTGAGTGCCCCATTCAGATACTCTCTGCAAATCGGAGTTAAGAGTAGAAGAAAGAGTGATACGAGATTGATTACGAGTAACAGATGAAGGTTGTGAAGAAAAGGCAGAGGAAGAGTGAAGGGTAGAATCATCGGCAAAGGCATGAAGAAGAGAGAAAGATGGGGATTGAAGAAGATCATTGATGAAGAGAAGGAAGAGAGTAGGTGAAAGAACAGAGCCCTGTGGAACACAACTGGTAACAGAGAAAGGGCTAGATGTCGCGCCATCAACAACTACAGATATAGAACGATCAGTAAGAAAACTGGAAATCAGAGAATAGAAAGGAGGGGTAAAGCCATAGGCTTGGTCACACTAGTACTATGTGGAGATTTGTAGCTTGTGGATTTATATATGCAGTGACTGCTTCTTTCCTTCCACCTTCAGACTATGAAACTCTCTTCTTTATTCTGTCTTCCCTAGCTCTTATAACCTATCTTCCTTCAAAAAACGGATCTATCCTCATCTCAGGGCCTCAGCCTGACAAAAGTTTAGGTCTTCCTTACAATTACTATTCTTTCAAGTTATCTTTTTCTTGTTGTTTATCATTCTTATATATCTGCCTTCTCCTTAAACTGGTATTTTTCTTCGTCTCAATATTATTTTGGTGCCCAGGCTCGATGAGGGGTAATTTTCATAAACTCTATTTTATATATTACTCTTGATTTGAGTTAATATTTTGTTTTTCCAGGTAATGACAAAATACTCTCGATTCCATTTATTGTGAAGCTAAGGTTGGTTAAAGTTTTCTTTTTATTGCTTGGATATATTTTGTGTGTATGTTTGTGTGTGCGTGTGTGTATATATATATATATATATATATATATATATATATATATATATATATATATATATATATATATATATATATATATATATATATTATATAGGATATATTTTATATATATATATATATATATATATATATATATATATATATATATATATATAGATATATATATATTATATATGATATATTTTATATATATATATATATATATATATATATATATATATATATATATATATATATATATATATATATATATATATATAAATTAATAACACTGAACTGTTAACATACAGGGTAAAATGGTAGGAAAAGCCCATTAAATAGAACAACGAAAATAAATATATAAAAAGTACTTATTTATTTCGTGACATTGACTGGCCACCTTCTCAAAGTACAATGGCAAGAGATACAGCTAGCTGTATCTCTTGCCATTGTACTTTGAGAAGGTAGTCACGAAATTAATAAGTACTTTTCATGTATTTATTTTCGTTGTTTTATTTAATGGGCTTTTCCTACCATATATATATATATATATATATATATATATATATATATATATATATATATATATATATATATATATATATATATATATATATATATATATATATGATAGATAGATATATAAAATTACATTTAGACGAACAATGAACGCCAAAAAGACATTTTTCCACAGAATAAAAAAATCTTAATGAGTGATATTGACCTTAAAAGTCAGTTTTCAACAAGTTGGCTCATGATACAGCCACCCGTTCCGATACTACAGCTGAAGGTTTTTTGAACTTAAATAGGTCTGTCCAGGACAGTTCAATGTTAAGTCTTCCTTCAGTTACGGCTCTTTTTCTATGGCTACATCTACACTGAATAATCTTGGATATTTATTACACATCTTTTATTATTCCTCCACATCTGACAAGTCATTACACTCTTCATCTCTGTTTCTCTTTCTTTTATGTATTCTTCGTGCCCAGGCCCGATGAGGGCTGTTTTATTTTATTATTTTTCCCCCGTCCTGGTGTCACAATCATTAAAAAAAAAAAGTAAAACTTGGCAAGGAATAGAAAACTCAAATAATAATAATAATAATAATAATAATAATAATAATAATAATAATAATAATAATAATAATAATAATAATAATAAAAATGATGGTGATTATTATTATTATTACTGTTATTATTATTATTAATATTGTTATTGCTGTAGTTGTTTTCATTATTATTATTATTATCATTATTATTATTATTTTAATTATTATTATTATTATTATTATTATTATTATTATTATTATTATTATTATTATTATTATTATTATTATTGATGTTGTATTTGTTGTTATTATTATTATTATTATTATTATTATTATTATTATTATTATTATTATTATTATCATTGGTAGTAGTAGTAGTGGTAGTAATAGTAGTAGTGGTAGTAGTAGTAGTAGTATTACGATTATTACTAATAATGAGAAGAAGAAGAAGAAGAAGAAGAAGAAGAAGAAGAAGAAGAAGAAGAAGAAGAAGAAGAAGAAGAAGAAGAAGAAGAAGAAGAAGACGATGAAAGCAAAGACATATTGCGGGTAAGAGTGTAAAAATATTTGAACACGTATTCAATCATTTGCATTATTTATCTATCCATATATCTTTTCCTCATAATTATGTTTGTTTACTCATCAGAATATTAGTTTTCTATCTTCACGTCATTCATATTATATAATGTTTCAGTCATTAGTCTAAATGATTCATCCGTATAACTCTCGTGGTTTTTTTTTCAACTCACTCCATATTTGTTTGACTGTCAGGATTTTAATTCTCCAGGAAATTGCATAAACCGTGTTATGCGATATTTCAGTCGCTTCTATATATCTAATTTGTTTATCTGTCTATCTAACTGTCAGTTCATTTGCATATCTCAAACTCAATTCACCTACCATATCGATACTACATGCCACCGGCTCTGAGCCGAGTTGATGCCCTCATTTCACTTGAAGCATTATTCCTGTTTGATTCAACAAATATAGATATTCAAGTGAGTGTCATTTATATCATAAGCAGCAGCTCTGCATCGAAAGCAAGAAGCATCTCCAAATTCCACTCTGGAAAAATGAGGACTTTTCATCTCTTATTCTGGATATTCCTCTGGAATCTCTTGGCCTTCCAGAACCTTCCTACTGAAGCCGCCACATATGATGGTGCATATCCCGAGGACTGCATCCGAGTAGATAGCGGTTTCGGATACGAAGGAACGGCATCAGAATACCAGTGTACCACTGGATTGCACCAATTCTTTGGAGAGGATTACTACGAGAAACTAAAAACAAAGCCCCTTTTCCGTATGATCCGGTCAAATTATTCTGGTTTCCACTTGAAGCATTTGCAGAGAGCATTTGGCGTTAGTGATAAGTCATCCCCAAACGAGGTAGCTCAAGAATTGTATGCAACCATTCTAAATGATTATGTTCTTGGAAAAGGATATCGTCCTCATATAAAATTCCCCTTGAACAACTTTAATAGTTTTAAGAATGAATTTAAAGACATATTTCGAAGGGATTTCCCCCATTATGGTTTTCATTATGCTAAGATAATGCACGACCCTCACCACGCTTGTTTCGACCAACACTTTTTAATTTATCTTCATAATTCAGTCATACATACAGTGTGTTATAATATGTTTGCTGATTATTTTGTAGTTTTGGAACGAATCATATTGCCAGTTCAAGATGCATTAAGGAAGACCAAGTCTTGTAGGAATCCTTTTGGGATGTTTGATAGACCAAAATGCTTTCGCTATGGACCCGAAAATAAATATACGGAACACATCTGCAGCAAGATAAAAAGGTGCGTTGATCACGACCCTGTCACAGGAGAAATATTGAAATATACGCCGTCTGGAAGAGAAATTCCTTCCAAGGACATGCTTCCTTGGCCTAACTTTCCTCCCCTATTTTATGCAGGTAAAGATTACCCCACGTTTGAAAAATATGTAACTGTGTTTTCCTCTATTTATATAGACATAATAACGGATGACAATGACGCAATAAGAGAAGCTAGCACCATTAGTGAAATATATTACGGTGATAGATATCTTTTAGATAAAATAATAAATTTACCCATCAAATTAAAAAACACACGCTTGCAGAATGAATTCAACGACATACGCTTTCAGAATGCATTATATCGATCTAAATATGAAAATTTATATTTTACTCCGGAGTTTATAGCTCTGCCATTTCGGAATAAACTGCTGGAAGATATTCCTAGAGCTTTTGTGGTTAATTGGGCAAGTGGTCAGCATGGACACTGGATTGAAGTCGATTTTAAGGCTACCTCCTCTTTCCAGTTTTATACCCAGCAGTACTCTGATGTCACTGTTGGAGCTCTCTTCCTCCACTTCCGATTCACTCTTGACGGAGAGGATGGAGGGTTTGACGTTGGTCTCACGCCATACTTTGGTCTCACGCAGGCTAATTACATATTAGAGCTCACGCATGGGCATAAACCATCACACATCGAGGACTACAAGAAGGTTATGCATAAGGAGGAGGATACAGTGTCTTTTGTCACAAAGCATCTTGCTGCCCATCTAACTTACAAATCTGTCAAAGGTATTCTCGTGCCAGGAGAACGGAACAGATTCCAGATTGTTTTTGACGACAAGACAATTGCTGTGAAAGTTGTTAAAGGCAAGCACACGGAAACGGTCGTACTTGCAGAGAGAAAACTATATCAGAATCTATATCCGAAATGGGTAAGATTCAGTTCTCAGACAATACATCGGGTTGGAATTTTGGGACCACCCTCAGCTCCCAGATCTGTGATAGTCAACTCCAGAGATGAATTAAGAGAGCGTTTCGACAAGCAAGTCTACAACACGGGCTATGCCGAAAAGCAAAATTTAAGAGCTATAAGATATATCAACGAGAAATACTTAGGACTATTTTATGAAACTAAAATCGAAGTCATAAATCATCAAACCCACATTTCATTCAGTTTAGAATATGAGCCCAATAGAAGGAGTTTTGCAGACACAGATGACATTAATAATCACCCTGCCCTTATATTCACTGTGTTTCCAAGCCTCGACTACGCTTCAGGGTCTGTCATCGGCCATTTAGTGATGAAATTGTATCCTCCCTTTATAATTTATATTTCCTTTTGGAGACATTTCAAGGCTGATGTTTCGTCATCATACTTTCATGCAAATATATTCAATGCAAAAAAGAAAAATTACTTGACAATACACATGACATTAAACATACTTAGTATTTTCTTTGAACACAATGGAAAGATGCATCTGTACTCTCAAAGAGAATTCAAAGACGCCCTTCCTCCACTGCGTTACGTCTATATTGATGCTGGCATGAGATCTAATACTTTCTCGTTTAGACTTTCTGGCATCAGTAAAATATGGGAGAGCCAGAGAATAAGTGCGAATCAATGCGTACCCAGACGTCCTATGCGCTTACAAGAAGGTATATTTTACCAAGGAACAATGGACTTTGGCTATATCAGTAATGGAACTATGGACAGATGTGCAGCATGGCATTATGAAAATACTTCCGTCACAGATTACAATTACTGTCGAAGTTATTATGAAGAGGAACATCCTGAATGGCCTTATTATAGAAGTGGACTTTGGTGCTTTGGTATATTCAGCCAGGAACGTGTGATATGTAAAGATTATTGTAAATATATGCCAGCACAAAGTCTCACTGGGTATGAGTATCGAGGAGATGCCAGTGTCTCTCGAAGTGGCCGTCCATGTAAGGTGGGCAGATTTAATAACATACAAAGAAATGGGAAATGTGAAGGCGATGTCTCTGAGTGGGGAATTGCCATGGGCCCAGTGTGCTGGGTTCAAGTCTTCAGTGCGGACCATATGGCTGACATCATTGTTCCTGAATCTTGTAAAGTAGAACACGCATTTACATTTAATGTGCAAGGCGATGCTTTTGAAATTTGGTCACGAAATAATACGGAGTGGCTCGATATGTACTCCATACCTTCAGGAACCATCCCTATTAGAATATTCCCCTTTAAGTATTGGTCAAAGACTTCAACACTGTCCTTCAACTTTCTGACTGAAGATGGTGCTGAAATACTGAAAATGTCACACTCCTTCCAAAGGATCCAATTTTATCGTGACATTATAATTAAGCTGAACAGACATCGCATCGAACTTTGCAATGTGTTGAGTACTGGTGTTAATCAAATAATTCAAAGATATTCGCGAATGCATCTTTTGAGTGACTTCCGCTATTTCTACATTGAGAGTGTGGAACCGCCTGGATCTAATCAACGACTGTCAGTTCCTCGCCTGGGGATACACCTTGTTTCCGAAATATGCCCACGGATTGTTGTCCAGAATGGGTACTCCCATGTGAGAAGACTTCATTTGCAACATGTATATGAAATTGACGTTATAGAGTCCAAGTATTTCTTTCTGAATTTTTACAATTATCCAAACTTATTACTTCCTCGACTCAGGCTTAAGTTGGTCTTGAGTCGCCCACAATCCGCTCTTGTGGGTATGCAGGGCATAAGTACTGTAATAAAGTTTAATGATGATCGTACTTTCCAGAAATTCACATTTGAAATTATAAAAGTGACCTTTGCCCTTTGGTTAGAGCTCTCTGCCCAGTTGTGCCCAGATGTTTATGGATACCCCCTGAATATGAAGAAGGGGTTGGAATATATATCCAATGTGAAAAATCCACTTCAGGCCAAAAAGAAGCTAGAAATAAATGAATTCCTGAAAGCCAAATCTCTTCCTTCACTGAATTCAATCACTAAGGATTGCCAGATGCAACCCTTGCTAAATGAATGGGTGATGCTCATTAGGAATGCCATAGATAAGAGCGTCATGCTAGTGATCAGTGTCAAGGGTGAGCGTCATATGCAGACAGAAGAATTAGAATTCTTTAATGTAAATGCTGAAGATTGGAGAGTCAGTTTAAATATCATCTCTAACCATTGCAAAAGGAGTAACGTGTCGTTTATTGCTGGTAAAGACGGAGAGTGGAGGAGCCAAAGGGGTGAATGCGTCATAGGAGCCAATGGGCTAGGCCTTCGTTCTGTATATTACACTTGCGTAGGGATCAACGCCTTTGGCACCACGTGTCAAGAACCTGCAGACAAATCGAACGTCATTCAACATGATTTTCCAAACTCTTACGAGACATCGGAATTCTGTGGAACGCTCAGAGATGACGAGCTCAGCAGAGAGCTGGCGAAAGTTAAGTTTGAACATGAAGTGAAAATATATAAAGAGGGTGATAACGACGAAATTGCCTGCAACAACAAAATCAAAGACATGATTGACGGCAGCGATGCATACGCAGGTACTGCCGCCTATACTTGGTATAAGGATAATGATATCATTGCAACTGACAACCTGACTCTAGTAAATGTCACTGCAGCCGATGGAGGTTTGTACCAGTGTTTTGTGAAAATAGGAATTGGAAAGATTTACCCCATTAGAACTATTGGCGTGATCATCAGAGCAAGAAGAGAACTGGGTCTTTACAGTGACACAGTCGTTCTCAGGGTCAATATTTCCACATACAGAACCCACATCAACGCTACTCAGCAGGTCACCTGGTACTTAGAACCATTATATGAGAGGTTGCAGGTCATTAAGATCCCTCACAAAGATACCATCAACTTCAAAGTGTCCCGAGAAACTCAGGGAATCTATACAGCTTGTATGGCAGATAAGAAACCATTACTCTGCTTTTATCGAGTCAAAATTCAGGGTTCGTCGGCCTTTTTACCCGACATTTTAGAAGAGGTTTTCGCATGGTGGTTGAATATAGATGAAACTGTGTTCTTTACCAGATGCCTTCTGGCTGCCCTTTATCTTGTGGGTATAAATATCGCTGCTGGACTGACATGGAAGTTGATAATTACACATACTCTGAGTAGTATGAAGAAGTACTTGCATGCACTTGACACTGAGGAACGACCTTATGAAAGCCAACCAGATAAATTGGATTTTAACCGCAAAGGTGAAAACTCCTCTTACGGCCTTGACAACCCCTCTCCCGACCTTGACAACCCCTCTCCCGACCTTGACAACCCCTCTCCCGGCCTTGACAACTCCTCTGATCAAACTAAACTGATGACACCAAATTAATTTTTTTTTCCATTTTTATATATGCATTTCTTTTAGAACAGCCATGAGGATTTTTATAAAGTATAAAGTATTTTTGTCGCTATTTGAGAGGGCTATATTTTGGTGACATTCATTTGTGCATAGCATTTAGGATCAACTTTTTTTATATATATTATTTCCTTAGTAGCTTTTTCTGAGTCAAGAAATATTATCAGTATTGTAATAATTATTATTATAAAGGAAAAAATTGCCTTTATATGGTAGGAAATCATAGTTCTGAGAAGGATTGATCAACATTATTATTATTATTGTTATTTAGGAAAAATATGCACTTTTATGGTAGGAAAATCTCATTATGAGAAGCATTTATCTTCATATTATTTATTATAATTATTCTTATTTTTATTATTATTAATGAAAAATTTTGCATATCTATAGTAGGAAAATTTCATTTTGAGCAGGATTGATTATTATTGTTATTATTATTGAAAATAAGCATTTACATATTATTATTATTATTATTATTATTATTATTATATTATTATTATTATATTATTATTATTATTATTATTATTATTATTATTAGGAATAAGGAGAAAATATGCAAATATATAGAGGGAAAATCTCATTCTGAGAAGGAATTATTATTATTATAATTATTATTATTATTATCATTATCATCATCATTATAGGAAGAAAAGACATTATTTTGACATTTTCTCAATCATGTAATGGGGATAATATTTAAGTACAAAAAGGAAAAAACGTACGTTTCTTTTAATTAAAATTATTATTTTTACTCTTACATATTATAAGTACGGAAGCCTTTAAAATGGAGATGATTTTAGTGTACAAGAACATCCTGCCGAAAAATTATAAACTGGTTAGAAACACCATAAAATATACTGTATACAATGGCCTACCCTTTGCAAGGGAGATGGCCGAGCCAGAGAGTGCACATTCACCTCCTTGAGGATAAAGGGCTGCCATATATCCTACCCCCATCAATGCTTCTTTGGTCAACCGCAGGGTAGGTGGGCATGTATCTTCTGCCATGAGGCCCAACAGTCACAACTGGTTTACCTCCACCGTTTCATCACATGACAACCCCCTCCCGTACACCCCCCTCAGCATATACGAATGGGGAGGCGCGGTGTCAAGAAAGATATGGTTTCGGTTTTACGTCACGAACTCCCTTTTCAACTAAGGGCAGGACGGTTGCCTTTTTGCAAAGGACTTGTTTTGGCAGATGTAATCGTTACCCTGAGTGCATGCCCTTACTAACCTCAGTCCGTGACGGGGCGCGAACCCTCGACCTGCCGCCTCAGAGTCGCGGACGCTACCATTTTGCCACAGAGACTACGGTGTCAAGAAAGATATCCGACCGGAAAAATTTCAGCTCCAGCCAAACACTAATATCCAAAGTTATTGAGAAGCAGCTACCCCATATAAACATGAGAAGAGCTGCTGAATGAAGTGAGCTGGTGTTAAGAATGACAACTGGCAGCAAAAATTGTGAGGCAAAAGTAACAGTACGACTACAGGTGGTTAGAGACCCGACTTAAAATCAAATAGAAGCTTCCGAGAGACTAGTGAGAAAAAGCTACCCCATATGAACATGGGAAAAGTTGCAGATCTGGTGAAAATTAGTGACCCCCCAGTACGATAAATAACCCGGTAAATTGTTAGGTTAAGTTAGATTACAATATTAATTATCTTTACTTAATTCAACCTAACCTAACCTTACAGGTTTCGGGATTAACTAATGTACTGAGGGTAGCTAGTCTTTACTAGGTCTAAAGCTGTTGTTGAAGAAGAGGTTTTTTTTTTGGGGGGGGGATTTCTACGTTTTACAAATTCCCAAAGAGTTCTGCGTTTTGGTAGCTCCTGTCAACTAAGCAGATTCAGTGAGTACATCAATAGAGGTAGACAATTGGAATTCAGGAGTAAATTGGCACAGGTAAAAAAAAATAGAGAAAAAAACGGTTAAAAAAAAAAAAACAGAAAAGTCGCAAAAAAAAACGGCGTATCTGCAGAGAAAAAAAAACGGAAAAGTCGCAAAAAAAACGGCGTATCTGCAGAGAAAAAAAAACGGAAAAGTCGCAAAAAAAAACGGCGTATCTGCAGAGAAAAAAAAAGTACAAAAAAAAATCAGCCAAAAAAAAACAAACGGAAAAGCCGCAAAATAAACGGCGTATCTGCAGAGAAAAAAAAAAGTACACAAAAAAAAATCAGCAAAAAAAAAAAGTCGCAAAACAAACGGTGTATCTAACCTAACCTCTGTTGTTAGATTAGCTGTTTTTTTTTTTATTATTTTTTTACTTCTATGTAAATTATTCTGGCAATATATGAAAAAGAAATTATCTGAAAACGTAAGAAGAGAAACGATTTACCTCATCTAACGTTTTGATTAATGCCCGTTCATGTAAATCATGTTGTCGGTATGTAAAAAAAAAGTTATGTACTGTCAGTCACTACATATATTGAAATGTTTTTTTTTCTATCTGAGAGCGACAAGGATGGCCAGGATACCTTTTTATATAAATCTTATTGTTTGTATAATCATTATAAACAAGAGATATATAGACTCACGCACAAAAAGTTTATATAAACACGTTACACTTTCCACCTACCAAAGATTAAAAAAAAAAATGCAGCGAGTCACGTATGGATAAAATTATGGAACACCTACAGTTTAGCGGGGAATACTAATGTTCAAAACCTACCAATAGATGGCGATAGGCTCTGACTAGAGAACTGGCGTATGAACACACTACTACTTACCTGAGTGGAGGGATGGTGTCGTTGAGCGGCATGGCCCGCTAAACTGTAAACTACCCCATTTTTCATCAAGACTTACCTTTTTATGTTCTTATATCTTAATAACCAAAGCTGTAAAAATTGACGTAGATATATGAATTCTCATAAAGGCATGCACACAGAGTTGAATTAAAAACAATATTTACTTTTCACGTATGAAAAAATAAAAAGGGTTTAAGTTAATGTCTTAAATGTCATTTTTGAGCTACCTTAATATATAGATTGCATAAACAGATAAAATAAATTTTCAGACGAACTTGAATGTGTCTGTTTACTTAAACACACACACAAAGATAAACATTGGTATAAACAACATGAAAAAATATCAGTTATAATAAAAAAAAAATCAAAACAACACTTAGATATAAATGGTACAGTACCTTTTGCAACAAACTTGAATGTTTATAACTTGATAAAGATATACAAATTGACTTAGATGTTTGGAAACCGCAGAAATACGCGGGTAGAAACACACGTGTTTTTTCACCTATGATCAGTTAGACAGTGCACTAGAAACTTTTGTATATGTTTATTTTCCGATTTTATCGTTATTTGGTTCACAAGGGGATTCTCTTCAATCCCAAGGTGATTTTTTGTTTTATGGGAATAAAAATGTCCCAGGGGACGTTGCTGGGGAACCTCGTGAAATTATCACTGGGTATTTTAAGAGGGGTTCACACGGTCAAACGGTTCGTCGAACGCGGTTCGACAGACAAGTATTTGAAGTGATGTTCGAACGTGTGAACCGCGTTCGACGAACCGTTTGACAGAGTAAACCGCTATGCATATTTTTCAGTAATCTTTTGCTCTATTTATTTCTTTATTCCAGACATACCGTAGGAAGCGACTGAAAGAGATATCCTTGCCTGCCGTTAGACATGAGGAGATAGGAGATTTTAACAATCTCTCTCTCTCTCTCTCTCTCTCTCTCTCTCTCTCTCTCTCTCTCTCTCTCTCTCTCTCTCTCTCTCTCTCTTTACAGAACAGTTTTTTGAAGTGATAATTAGGCATGATATGAAGCTGTCCCAGTGTCTACCTTTTGTTTCGGTTGCGGCAACCCTGCAATCTCCGATGGAATAGGCAGTCATATTAATAAGCAATATTATTATCATTATTTTTTTTTAGTTTTTTTGTATATTAATTTATTTGTGTATTTATATACTTCATTTTACTTATAAAATTACTTCTTTATTTTGGCTTATTAACATATGTAATTGTGTGTTTATTTATATATCTGAATCATTTTCTGCTTCTTTATATATTTCTTTATTAATATAGCTATTCATATCTAGTGATATATTTTTCGTCATAATTATTTACGTATTTAATTATATATTTTTCTTATAAATGTATATATTTGTGTATTAATTTATTTCTTTATGCAATTTGATATGTATTTATAAATCTGTTTACTTAATTATTTGTTTATATGATTATGTATTTATTTAAGTAAAAAAATATTTAAAAATATCAGAAAATACCAATCGATGATGTGGGTAGTCACCGTGGCTCAAACGGTATCGTCCGCGACTCTGAGGCGTCAGGTCGAGGGTTCGCGCCCGGTCACGGTCTGAGGTTAGCAAGGGCATGCACTCAGGGTAACGATTACATCTGCCAAAACAAGTTCTTCGCAAGAAGGCAACCGTCCTAGCCCTTGGTAGAAAAGGGAGTCCGTGACGTAAAACCGGAACAAACCTATCGAGGATGTGTAGGGAACAGTCGTGTCATCTATCGTTTCCTAAGTCCTAGCAACTCAGAGGAAATATTGAGTAGCCCAGTGGAAATTTTACATATATAAATCCTTCCAGGGGACGGGCCGCGGTTGTTCAGTGGTAGAGCACTCAGGTCGTAAGGTGATGAACTTGACAAACGCTTTTTCGATCCGCACCGAGGGGTATTAAGAATGGCCTCAAGTTTTAATCCCTCATTATTCCATTCTGTGTCCACCCCCTTTCGAGTGGGGACCAATTGTTACATATGGAACGGAAGAGAGAGAGAGAGAGAGAGAGAGAGAGAGAGAGAGAGAGAGAGAGAGAGAGAGAGAGAGAGAGAGAGAGAGAGAGAGAGAGAGAGAGAGAAATAGAAAAGCTTTTCAGGATATTAATATTTCTTTTTATAGAAAACATAATGATTAAAAAAGCAAAAATGAAATATGAAATGGCAACGGTGGGTAACCTTTGAGTTAAGTGGAGGCCGGGGGGGGGGACGAGGTCTGATCAATATCATAAAGGTCATTTATTGACCTTATTTATTTTATGAATTGATATTTAAAATTAAACTTAATTATAGATTAATTTTAATCTTTATTGGAGCTTTTAGATGAATGGGGCTGTAGGGATGAGGTCAGGTCAAAGATAGAAAGGTCAAGGGTCATTTCTTGACCTCACTTATTTTAGGATTGATTTTTAACAATAAATTGATATTAATTAAGGATTAATTCGTAGTTAATGACTAGTTGCATAAATGGTTTAAAGGGATTAACAAGTGTGATGTTAATAAAGTTTTTAAATTTCATGATTAAACCAGAGCTCGAAATACTTGGTTTAAACTTGATAAATTTAGGTTCAAAAAGGAAATTGGTAAACATTGGTTTGGTAATAGAGTAGCTAATACTTGGAACAATCTTCCAAGTAGTATAATAAATGCCAATACCATATGGATTTGGTTTTACGTATGATAGACAGAGAGGTAGGGGGGTTTTGTTAGACACAAATAATGAAATGATTAATACTTGTGCAGAGAAATTAGTCCGTAAGGGTTCAGTAAATAGTGGGTCAAATAACTGGGAGTCTAAGGATAAGAACCATTTGTTACATAGAACAAATATTAACAAAAAGAATAGCCACAAGAAGGGTGAAGCTAGAGAAAGTTTAAAAGTATATTATACAAATAACCGTAGTTTAGGTAACAAGTTAGAAGAACTGAGAGCCATAGTATGTAGTGAGAGACCGGATATAATATGCATTAGTGAAAGTTGGATTAAATTAGAAAGCAAACACCTTAAAGCTGAGTACATAATTACAGGATATAAACTTTATAATGCTGATCGTAGTGCAGATAAAAGAGGGGGAGGGGTAATTATGTATATTAAAGATAGCCTCAGAAGCTGCATTAAGTCTGGAATTAAGACAAATCTAAATTCAGAAACCTTATGGGTTGAAATTAAAAATAATATAGAAAGTCTAGTTGTAGGAGTAGTCTACAGACCACCTGATCTAGATAATATAGAGTCGCAAGTTATATACGATGAAATTTCTAAAGTGAGCAGGTCAAATAGAGTTTGCATTGTAGGCGATTTTAATTTTAGACATATTAACTGGGAAACCATAACAGGTGATAGTAGCTCTAAGGAGTTTTTGGAAGTAGTAGAAGACAATTTCCTTTCTCAGCATGTACATGAAGCAACACGGGGGGTGAATACACTAGATTTAGTTCTTAGTAATAGAGAGAATATGGTTACAAATTTAGAAGTTGGTGAAAAATTGGGCAACAGTGACCATGATTCCATTAGATTTAACATAATTTTCAAGGAAACTATAAAGGAAAATAAGAATATTGTTCCAAACTTTAGAGCAGGAGATTTTGAGGGCTTAAAAACTAAATTATCTAATGAGGTATGGGAAGGGATTTCTGGGGTACAGATGTGGGTAGTTAATCCAGCAGGTCAGGTCGCAGGTAGCGGATTACCCCGAAATTTGGGTACCACATGCCAAGGATTATCACAAGATAAGATCAATACATTAAATTCTCTCACAGGAAAGAACAGCAGCCCGTCAGTTAATATAAATTTGGATGAGGAATATAACAATTTTGTCATGACTCTTAAGAATAGTCAGAGAGACTATATTCCCATGAAACATTGCAGATCAAGAAAAAATGACCCTAAATGGATGAACAATAGAATAAAGAATCTTATAGGTATTAAAAGAGGAATATACAGGAAACTAAAAAGAGGTGAAGAGCAGGTGAGGCAGCAATATATACAGTTAAACAGGGAAGTTAAAAAGATAGTTAGAGAGTCGAAAAGAAAATACGAAGTTCGAATAGCAGGAGAAGCTAAAGAAAATCCTAAAGGGTTTTATCAACATTATCAAACAAAATTTAAGGAAAAAGTCGGACCAATTGAAGTAGCCAATGGCCATATCACAGATGACGATAAAGTGATGTGTACATGTTTAAATGATTATTTCTTATCTGTATTTACAAATGAAAACTTGGAAAATATTCCGGAAGTAGAATCCATTTACAGAGACAGTCCCGATAATATACTTAGTTCAATAAATATTACGAGAGAGGAGGTAATAAAAGAAATAGATAAATTAAAGGCTCATAAATCTCCGGGACCTGATGGAATATATGCTAGAATATTAAAGGAATGCAAGGAAGAGCTTAGTTGTCCTCTAACTGCATTATTTAATAATTCAATAAAATTAGGATCGGTACCCATGGAGTGGAAATTGGCAGATGTGGTACCAATATTTAAAAAAGGGGAACGTGTTAAAAAGAATAATTATAGGCCGGTAAGTTTAACGTCAACAGTGGGTAAGATTCTAGAATCCATAATTGCAAATAAAATAAGGGCACATCTAGAATTACACAGACTGATAAAACTTTCACAACACGGGTTTCTTAAGGGTTTTTCGTGCCTTACAAACTTACTGTCTTTTTATTCAGAAGTTTACGAGGCAGTAGATTGTGGCAAAGAATATGATACAATATATCTAGATTTTAGCAAAGCTTTTGATAGAGTTCCTCACAAAAGATTAGTTAAAAAGCTGGAAGCTCATGGTATAGGAGGAGCTGTGCTCAGATGGATCAAACAATGGTTAAAAGACAGAAAACAGAGGGTTTGCATAAATGGAGAGAAATCAGAGTGGGGCTCGGTTACAAGCGGGGTACCACAAGGCTCGGTACTGGGTCCTCTATTATTCATCGTATATCTAAATGATCTGGATTCGGATATCAGTAGTAACCTAAGTAAATTCGCAGACGACACTAAAATAGGTAGAACTATAAATGGAAAAGAAGACATTCATGCTTTACAGGAAGATCTAAATAGATTATCTGAATGGTCGGACAAATGGCAAATGGAATTTAATGTTGAAAAATGTAAAGTAGTTAAAATGGGTACTATAAAAGACAATACTAGTTATAAGCTAAATAACCATGAAATCATGAGTTCTCAGTGTGAAAGGGATTTGGGAGTTCTTGTGAGTAGTAGTCTTAAGCCAAGAGAGCAATGCACAGCAGTCAGAAATAAAGCAAACAGAATTTTAGGATTTATCTCAAGAAGCGTCAGCAATAGGACGGAAAAAGTTATTTTGCAGCTCTATCTTGCATTAGTTAGGCCCCATTTAGATTATGCTGTGCAATTCTGGTCACCCTATTATAGAATGGAAATTGAATCCTTGGAGAGAGTGCAACGAAGAATGACCAAGATGATACACAATATCAGAAATCTACCATATGAGGACAGATTAAAAAAACTTAATCTACATTCTCTAGAGAGGCGAAGAGTTAGGGGGGATATGATTGAAGTGTATAAATGGTTTAAAGGGATTAACAAGGGAGATATTAATAAAGTTTTAAAAATTCATGATCAAACCAGAACTCGTAATAATGGATTTAAGCTTGATAAATTTAGGTTCAGAAGGGAAATTGGTTTGGTAATAGAGTAGCTGATGCATGGAACAAGCTTCCTAGTAGGATAGTAAATGCCAATACCTTAGACACCTTCAAATGTAGATTAGATAGACATATGACAGAGGTAGGGTGGGTATGAATAGGTTAGTGCTTATTAGAAAAATCATAAAAAGAAAAACAGAATAAATAAGTAGAGTAGAATAGAATAGGTTAGACATGCTGAAAATACAATTAAAAAATGGAGCTGCCTCGTGTGTGCCAGTAGGCATGTTGCAGTGTCCTCTATTCTTATGTTCTTATGTTCTTATGTTCTTATGTTCTACTAAGGGCTAGGACGGTTGCCTTCTTGCAAAGGACTTGTTTTGGCAGATGTAATCGTTACCCTGAGTGCATGCCTTTACTAACCTCAGTCCGTGACGGGACGCGAACCCTCGACCTGCCGCCACAGAGTCGCGGACGCTACCATTTTACCACGGAGATTACCAATACCTTATGACACCTTCAAATGTAAGTTAAGAACATAAGAACATAAGAATAGAGGACACTGCAACATGCCTACTGGCACACACGAGGCAGCTCCATTTTTGAATTGTATTTTCAGCATGTCTAACCTATTCTATTCTACTCTACTTATTTATTCTGTTTTTCTTTTTATGATTTTTCTAATAAGCACTAACCTATTCATACCCATCCTACCTCTGTCATATGTCTATCTAATCTACATTTGAAGGTGTCTAAGGTATTGGCATTTACTATCATACTAGGAAGCTTGTTCCATGCATCAGCTACTCTATTACCAAACCAATTTTTACCAATTTCCCTTCTGAACCTAAATTTATCAAGCTTAAATCCATTATTACGAGTTCTGGTTTGATCATGAATTTTTAAAACTTTATTAATATCTCCCTTGTTAATCCCTTTAAACCATTTATGCACTTCAATCATATCCCCCCTAACTCTTCGCCTCTCTAGAGAATGTAGATTAAGTTTTTTTAATCTGTCCTCATATGGTAGACAGGCATATGACATATGAAGGGACAGTATGAATAGATGAGTGCTTTGCCTCTCCCCCCCCCCAAAAAAAAATAGAGTAGAATAGAATATGTCTGACATGCTGAGATCATCAGTTAAAACTGGAGGTGCCTCGTGTGTGACAGTAGGCATGTTGCAGTGTCCTCTTTTCTTATATGCATCTTTCACATGTTCATTGGGGTCACTGTTTTTCACTAACCTTTGAATGGAGGAGCCTCGTGTGTGCCAGTAGGCATGTTGCAGTGTCCTCTTTTCTTATGTTCTTATATGCATCTTTCACATATTCATTGGGTTCACTGTTTTTCACTAACCTTTGAATGGAAGAGCCTCGTGTGTGCCAGTAGGCATGTTGCAGTGTCTTCTTTTCTTATGTTCTTATATGCATCTTTCAGATGTTCATTGGGGTCACTGTTTTTCACTAACCTCTTGAAGAGAGGTTTGTCACTGGCACTGAACAAGATTTACATGCTCTCTTAGTTATTGGATTCGCTGGCTTGGCATTCACGAGGTCGAAAGATCGGTTCCCGTCCAAGACCGAGAGTTTAAGCTGTTTCCTGGCAGGTACTGCTGCGGTTGGGCACCACAGTGGGGGGGTTGGGGCTTGCCTCGGCTGACGAATACCCATTGAACATGAGAACATAAGAATAGGGGACACTGCAACATGCCTACTGGCACACACGAGGCAGCTCCATTTTTGAATGGTATTTTCAGCATGTCTAACCTACTCTATTCTACTCTACTTATTTATTCTATTTTTCTGTTTATGATTTTTCTAATAAGCACTAACCTATTTATACCCACCCTACCTCTGTCATATGTCTATCTAATCTACATTTGAAGGTGTCTAAGGTATTGGCATTTACTATCCTACTAGGAAGCCTGTTCCATGCATCAGCTACTCTATTACCAAACCAATTTTTACCAATTTCCCTTCTGAACCTAAATTTATCAAGCTTAAATCCATTATTACGAGTTCTGGTTTGATCATGAATTTTTAAAACTTTATTAATATCCCCCTTGTTAATCCCTTTAAACCATTTATACACTTCTATCATATCCCCCCTAACTCTTCGCCTCTCTAGAGAATGTATTGTAATGGAAATAAAGGTTTATTATTATTATTATTATTATTATTATTATTATTATTATTATTATTATTATTATTATTATTATTATTATTATGTACAGCTTGTTTAGTGTTCATATTGAACCCCTTTCGAGCCAAGTGCTTGGTTGTGCATCAGATTGTACGGCCGGATGCCCTTAATGACACAAACTCTTAGTTATCCGTGCTTGACACAGGTGCCTAGTTGAGCTGGCTTGATTTCTCTCTCTCCATCTACAATTTTTCTCAATTTCATGTAGAGTTTCTGCCTCTCACTGGCCTCTTTCTATTTCTATATAAAGCATTACATGAGGACATGTGCCCACAGGTACTCCCAGATTTGCATTAAAGGTCATTATTATAGCTTCACGCATAAGAAATATACAGCCATATGCCTTTACCGACGCAAATTCTCTCTAGATATCCGAGCGTGAGACCGGTGCCAAAATAGACTTGGCTTTATTTTCCCCCGGCGTGATGGCATCTGGCGCCAAGTAATGTCACTTTGTTCCCTCGAGTACTTGAATTATGGATCATTCCCAAAATAAGCACATGATGAAATATTTAGGTGCTTAATCTGGGATTGAGGAAAAGGCAGTGGTTTCATGTGCGACTGAGTCACGCATTAGGGGAATTTGGGTTAACCAAACCTCCGTGCAAGATTAAACACCTAAAAATGTCATTAGGTGCCTTGTCTAGGATTGATCCCTTATTGTATTCGTGATGTTGAATGACAATGTTTCATTAGTGTTATTTGAATGATGTTTTAATTAATGGATATCATTAATCTTATCGCTTTGTCTTTTATATATTTTTAACGGATATTTTCTCTTTCTTTTTGGTTACATATATATATATATATATATATATATATATATATATATATATATATATATATATATATATATATATATATATATATATATATGTGTGTGTGTGTGTGTGTGTGTGTGTGTGTGTGTGTGTGTGTGTGTGTGTGTGTAAATTGGTTTATAAGGAGTTGATTAAGTAACTCAATAATAATAATAATAATAATAATAATAATAATAATAATAATAATAATAATAATAATAATTTTATTATAATTATTTTTTATTATTATTGCATATTGAATATTAATAAAAAAAAAGGTGAAATTTTTATATATTTTGGAAGCCTGACAAATAAAATCTTCACAATAAAAACTATAAAGCCTTAATATACTTTGAGGACCTTTACAGTAGACACTATAAAAACTTTTTCTGCTTTGAAGCCCTTTAAAAAAAATTTATCACCGTAACACTATTCTGAATACATGTAGAATTAAGCATTATATTTTTTTTTACTTTGAATACATTAATTTAAGCTTTATAAAACTTCCTTTTATTTTGAATGCTTTTATAGTGAACACTATAAATAGATTAAGCAATATGGAACTTTCTTTTTTACTTAGAATACATAAAAAATAAGCACTATAAAGCTTTGTTACTATTGACTAAATCAAACGTAAGCACTATAAAGTTTTTTACTTTGACTAAGTCAGAAGTAAGTACTATAAAGGTTTTTACTTTGTCTAAATTAAAAATAAGCGCTGTAAAGGATTTTTACTCTTATTACATCTAAAGTAAGCACCATAAAACTTTTTTTCAGCATGAAGTTATTTAATTTGAGCTTTATAATACTCATTTTTACTTTGAACCTTTAAGATGAGCACTAATGATCTTGATTATACTGTAAAGTGAGCACCGTAATGTTTTATGCCATTTTGAAAACCTGTAAGATGAGCACCAATGATCTCTCTTATATTATATAGTGAGCACCTTACTGTATTATGCTACTTTAAAAACCTCCAAGATGAGCACTAATGATCTTGATTATACTGTAAAGTGAGCACCGTAATGTTTTATGCTACTTTGAAAACCTGTAAGATGAGCACCAATGATCTCTCTTATACTATATAGTGAGCACCTTACTGTATTATGCTACTTTAGAAACCTCCAAGATGAGCACTAATGATCTTGATTATACTGTAAAGTGAGCACCATAATGTTTTATGCCATTTTGAAAACCTGTAAGATGAGCACCAATGATCTTTATTATACTGTAAAGGACTATATTAGATTTTTCTACTTTGAAGAACCTACACGATTAACCCTTTAAGAGATTTCTTTAGTTTTAAGGATTTAGCATTAGCACCATTTTACTCTGTTCTTCTTTGAGAACCTGTTAAATAAGAATAAGTAAATTCAGTCATACTCTAAGGACCAATTGAGTAAAGTAATATAATACAAATTTGCTTTGAATACCTGTGCAAAAGAGTAGCGAACACTTGCCTCCTGGCTAGTACAGTGGTAACCCGCTGGCCTCGACGGATCGCTTCTCGTCCAGGTAAGAGAGTTTAAGCTGTTTACTTGGGAGGTTATTGCTGTGGCTGGGCACCACAGTGGGGGGGGGGTTTGAGGCCTGTGCCGGCTGGCGACCGCCCTATGGGTCCTCCATGACCCGTTCCACCCATCCGTGGGTGGAGAATCTAAAACAACGCTATGTAACTTTGAAACACTCTTGACGACCTGTGTACATTATTTATCAGAAATTTTATATTTTTTATTTATAAAATCATATCCACACAATTGTATGGGAATCTAGCCGTTGAGTATTTAAACTTGTGAAATATAAAATTATAGAATTATAGAATGTGAATTTCTGCCTAAAAATATTTTATGGAGTTCAAGCAAATTTGTATTATATTACTTTACTCAATTGGTCCTTAGAGTATGCTTAAATTTACTTATTCTTATTTCACAGGTTCTCAAAGTAGAACAGAGTAAAATGGTGCTAATGCTCAGTCCTTAAAACTAAAGAAATCTCTTAAAGGGTTAATCGTGTAGGTTCTTCAAAGTAGAAAAATCTAATATAGTCCTTTACAGTATAATGAAGCTATTATTAAGTAGAGCCCAACGGGCCGGCCCACCATGGCCCGCCCACCCTCATGGGTGGATATCAACACAGAAAAAGAATGAGTCGTGTCAATTAACCGTAATATATGCGTCGATTTTTATATATATGTTTTTTGGTTTTCTGCGACTCTAGTTGTTCTAGACCCATGGCACTAGCCGGCCGTTGTGATACTACAGCAGAAGGTCTTTTGGACTTAAATGCGAATGTCCAGGATTGTTAAGTCTTCCTTTAGATACGGGTCTTTTTCTATGCTTATATCAAAACCGTATATTATTGGATATTCATTACACATCTCTTATTATCCCTTCACATCTGACAAGTCACAACACTCTCCATCTCTATTCACTTTATGTTTTCTTCTCACTCTATCACTTTTTCCACAGAATTAAATATAAATTTTACACTTACTGTAGAGATAGAAATATTTTTGTTCTTGTATAATCATCTAAACAGATAGTCAGTAAATATTATGATTTTCATTAAAGATAATTCGTGAATAACTTTCCGTCTCTTAGTCAGTAAATGTTATGATTTTCATTTAAGATAATTCGTGAAGAACTCTTCGTCTCTTAGTCAGTAAATGTTATGATTTTCATTAAAGATAATTCGTAAAGAACTCTTCGTCTCTTAGTCAGTAAATGTTATGATTTTCATTAAAGATAATTCGTGAAGAACTCTTCATCTCTTAGTCAGTAAATGTTATGATTTTCATTAAAGATAATTCGTGAAGAACTCTTCATCTCTTAGTCAGTAAATGCTATGATTTTCATTAAAGATAATTCGTGAAGAACTCTTCATCTCTTAGTCAGTAAATGTTATGATTTTCATTAAAGATAATTCGTGAAGAACTCTTCGTCTCTATTTTTGTTGTTGTAAAGATTTTAAACAAAGTAATTTATTGTTAAAGTTTTGATTAAAAAAAAATATGACATATTGAACTCTGCAACTCTGTTTTTGCCATTGCAAAGATTTTAAACAAGAAAAAGTTAATAAAGGGTTCAATTAATTATCAAAATGTTTTATAAGGAACTCTCCAACTCTGCTCTTGTTATTATAAATATTCTAAGCAAGAGAGACGGCAGTAATTGTTGTTAGTAATTGACAGAATATATTTCATGTAGATCTGTCCATCTCTGGTGGTTGATTCTGTTTTTTCTCTCTCTCTCTTGGGAATCAAGCATCATGATTTGTCTCAGATGTAAACCTCGACACATAATTAACCGCGAAAAACACCGTCATGAAGGCGTACAAAAGTATGGCAGTCGCACTTGTGTCCTGCTGGGAAAAAAAAAAAAAAAACATTAATTCTTCTCGGAAAGTAGGACAATTGTCCCTTACGAAAAATTTTCCATAAGACAATTGCACATTAGGACAAATGCCCCAAATAATGATTGCCCTTTAAAACAAAGGCTCCAAATAATGATTGCCCTTTAAAACAAATGCCCCATAGGACGATTGCCCTTTAAAACAAAGGCCCCAAATAATGATTGCCCTTTAAAACAAATGCCCCATAGGACGATTGCCTTTTAAGACAAATGCCCCATAGGACGATTGCCCTTTAAGACAAATGCCCCAAATAACGATTGCCCTGGAAGACAAATGCCCCATAGGACGATTGCTGCATATGATGATTGCCCCCTCAAGACAAAGGCATCTAGGCCAATTGCCCCTTCTTAGACAGATAATAAATACTATAGATTACAGTTTTAGTTTTTGCACTTCACATTTTTCTTATTATAAAAATGGTTATTTGGCAAAACTAAACCATAACCTTAACCTAATCCAACAACATGATAAATTTTACTTTAACAGTTCAGACGTCAATTGTCCCTTTTTGCCATAAGATTTAAGGGTTATTTAAGATTTAAGGGTTATTATCCTAGGAGCAATTATCCGTACTTCGTTTTTTGAGCGCGGAGCAAGAATATTGTCTCCTTGTTCCCCTGCGTATCATAACCTCAGACCGTGGCTAGTTGCGAACCCACTACCTGGTGTGAATCAAAGTCATGAATATTTAAAAGGATAAAATGAAACATGGTGTCTCGCCCTTTGAGCAAAGCACACTCCTTCTGAATGCTCTATCATTATTTTGCAGTACCTGAAAGATTTCCTATCTATCTATCTATCTATCTGATCTCATTGCCGTTACCAGACAAGAATACGATACATATCTTTGATGCTTTGTCATAAGTTTTTCAGAGATATTTCGGACATTGTCAAGATGAACAACTGTTCAGAACCTCATGTAAACTTAAATAACCCCGTAAACTATTATAAGATGAATAACCCCCAAAAGTACCTTGCAAAGCTAGGTTAGGTTAGAGACACACAAGATCTAGTACTATGGTTGTTCGTCACGGACTCCTTTTTCTAGTAAGGGGTAGGAGGATGCTTCCTTTCGAGGGACTTTTGGTTTTGGCCGACTGTGACCGGTACCTCCAGTGAATGCCTTTTCTAATGTCAGACCATGGCGTGTCTCAATCCGACGCATCAAATCGCGGGTTCTACCACCCGGCTTGGCGGCCATTCTTTTCAATATCCAGTATTTTTATATTGATTTTTTACCTTTTCTTGAGCTTTCGGCATTTTGCAGTCCATCATCACGCGTGGACTAATCTGCGTAAAAGAGAGAAATGAATCAGAATAATTTGGACTGACGTGTTTAGAGGACTAAGCACTACCTGAATCGTTGCAGAAATATTCCTGCAACTTCTCACAGCTGTTGGGCTCAGCAAATGGAAAGTACGAATATATCTTCAGCTATTCTCCGGGTATTCCTAATCCTATACAAATAGAGTGGTGGTATGCTCAGTAATGTTTATTTGTTTGTTTGTTCCGGTTTTACGTCACGGACTCCCTTTTCTACTAAGGGCTAGGACTGTTGCCTTCTTGTGAAGGATTTGTTTTGGCAGATGTAATCGTTACCCTGAGTGCATACCTTTGCTAACCTCAGACCGTGACGGGACGCGAACCCTCGACCTGACGCCTTATAGTCACGGACGCTACCGCTTGAGCCACGGTGACTAAATAATGATAATAATAATAATAATAATAATAATAATAATAATAATAATAATAATAATAATAATAATAATAATAATAATAATAATAATAATAATAATAATAATAATAATAATAATAATGAAAACGTAAATTACTAAGTTTTTGTCTTCTTTCTGTTACTGATAGAAATGAGATATTTTTCTTCCGTTTTTTGTCTATTTTTTTTTCCCTCATTGCTTTTATGAATTTCTACTGTTTTTGTTATTGTTTTTTTTTCCTATTTTGCGTTCATATTTGTACCTTAAATTTTAATATAAATATTCTTTGTTTTATTTGTCGTTCTTGTTTTGAGCATGAAAAAGGTGAAGAGATTTATTTACCACTTTCTTTCACGTCATAAACTTGAGTTTCAAAAAAGGGTGAAGGAATTTGGGGGGGGGTAAATGGGGGGAGAGAAGCTGGTAATTAATCTTACCAATACATGGGGCCATTCACGCCGTCAAGAGCTGTGATGGGGCCAAGATTAACCTTTTAGCCCTTCCATTTTTAGATAGACTTGGGTATGCGAGATGACTTTTAATAGCCTTAAAATTAGATTATGGTCTGTTTTTAAGGAAAATTGAGCGAATTAAATCTCTACTTTGAATGTATTTTCAGACTTTTGGGCGATGATATTAACATATTTGAAAAGGATTAGAAGATTAAAATTAACAGGTGGAAAATAAGACAATTGCACCTTAAGATAACTTGCACCTAACCTAATCAAGTATGCAAAAATAATTATTTTAATATGAAGCATTTTTATTTCATTTTTTTGTTCGTAAGTATGTCATATATATACGCGATAGCGTAGCGGTAGAATGCTCAACTCGGGAGGGGACGGATCAGCGTTCAATTCCACAGCGAGACGATAGGAAAGGCATCCAGCCTTAATTCCCCCGTTTTGATCCGTCTGTGACCACCCCCAAATGAGGAATAAAAGTGATATTATTCTAAAAAAAAAATGAAAATTATATTTGACTTCAATATTATCAAGGGACAGTTGTCCAATTTTGCAATGTAGATTAGATAGACATATGACAGAGGTAGGGTGGGTATGAATAGGTTAGTGCTTATTAGAAAAAATCATAAAAAGAAAAATAGAATAAATAAGTAGAGTAGAATAGAATAGGTTAGACATGCTGAAAATACCATTCAAAAATGGAGCTGCCTCGTGTGTGCCAGTAGGCATGTTGCAGTGTCCTCTATTCTTATGTTCTTATAATTCCCCCGCTTTGATCCGTCTGTGACCACCCCCAAATGGGAAATAGTGATATTAATAGTAAAAATATGAATATTTGAAAAGTATATTTGACTTCAATATTATCAAGAGGCAATTGTCCAATCTTACATTAAGAGTCTGGGACTATTGTCCTTGGGGCAAGCATCCTCAGGACAATTGTCCATACAGCTACTAAGTGTGTAGATCTATACCTCTTCTACTCACCCATTTATACTTGTTTATAATTTTCTTGAGCCCAAGAACTTTGGTCTCTTCTTTCCACTGGTCTAGACTTTCTGAACAGTCGATGATGCGTTTCCGAACGATAGCCAAGTCTTCTAAAGTTTTTGCCTCCTTCAGTTGCTCCTTGCAAGCCCTCAGTGTCGCTAGTCTTTCTTTCCCGGTCTCTACGAGTTTTTGTCCAGCCAGCGCAAACTGTTTCAATTCTTTCTTTGCCGTCCATAGGTCGTTTTCTCTCTCAGTTCGATGGGTCATTTTCCTTACCAGTGACTTCTTTTCAGCCACGTTCTTTTGGTTCTCGATCTGCTGCTGGAGCCAGACTTCGAAGTGCTTGTAAAGATCTTCCACGTCTTGGGAGATCTTGAGCTTGACGAACTTGTAAAATTCATCATTATCTTGTAAAGGCATCGCCATGCACACGGAAAAACTGGGAACTTCTCTTACTACGTTCAATAGGGAATAGTTGATGGGTACATCTGCGGCTCTCTTGGCTGGGGTATTGTGTTTTAGACGACAAAATGGGCACTTTAGTGGTATTTCCTTTATCAGGCGTTTTAGACAAGATGTACACAGGGTGTGCCCGCAGCCAAGGCATCTGGGCACACGGCCCTCATCGTCAAAATTCTGGAGACAGATTTCGCATGCTGGTGAAGTCATCTGCCGCAGAGAGAATAGAAATGTAAATTGGAGAACACAGATATAACTGTGCAGACATATTGGAGAACACGGATATAACTGTGCAGATATTTTTGTGATTGTAGAGTTATAATCATCTGTTAAGATAACATTGAATTTGAATATAAATTTCACCATCATTTATGTGTGTGGGTGTATTGTGTGTTTACATTTAACATTTTACAATTCAACTATTTATGTAAATATATATATATGGAATATATGCTAGAATATTAAAGGAATGCAAGGAAGAGCTTAGTTGTCCTCTAACTGCATTATTTAATAATTCAATAAAATTAGGATCGGTACCCATGGAGTGGAAATTGGCAGATGTGGTACCAATATTTAAAAAAGGAGAACGTGTTAAAAAGAATAATTATAGGCCGGTAAGTTTAACGTCAACAGTGGGTAAGATTCTAGAATCCATAATTGCAAATAAAATAAGGGCACATCTAGAATTACACAGACTGATAAAACTTTCACAACACGGGTTTTTTAAGGGTTTATCGTGCCTTACAAACTTACTGTCTTTTTATTCAGAAGTTTACGAGGCAGTAGATTGTGGCAAAGAATATGATACAATATATCTAGATTTTAGCAAAGCTTTTGATAGAGTTCCTCACAAAAGATTAGTTAAAAAGCTGGAAGCTCATGGTATAGGAGGAGCTGTGCTCAGATGGATCAAACAATGGTTAAAAGACAGAAAACAGAGGGTTTGCATAAATGGAGAGAAATCAGAGTGGGGCTCGGTTACAAGCGGGGTACCACAAGGCTCGGTACTGGGTCCTCTATTATTCATCGTATATCTAAATGATCTGGATTCGGATATCAGTAGTAACCTAAGTAAATTCGCAGACGACACTAAAATAGGTAGAACTATAAATGGAAAAGAAGACATTCATGCTTTACAGGAAGATCTAAATAGATTATCTGAATGGTCGGACAAATGGCAAATGGAATTTAATGTTGAAAAATGTAAAGTAGTTAAAATGGGTACTATAAAAGACAATACTAGTTATAAGCTAAATAACCATGAAATCATGAGTTCTCAGTGTGAAAGGGATTTGGGAGTTCTTGTGAGTAGTAGTCTTAAGCCAAGAGAGCAATGCACAGCAGTCAGAAATAAAGCAAACAGAATTTTAGGATTTATCTCAAGAAGCGTCAGCAATAGGACGGAAAAAGTTATTTTGCAGCTCTATCTTGCATTAGTTAGGCCCCATTTAGATTATGCTGTGCAATTCTGGTCACCCTATTATAGAATGGAAATTGAATCCTTGGAGAGAGTGCAACGAAGAATGACCAAGATGATACACAATATCAGAAATCTACCATATGAGGACAGATTAAAAAAACTTAATCTACATTCTCTAGAGAGGCGAAGAGTTAGGGGGGATATGATTGAAGTGTATAAATGGTTTAAAGGGATTAACAAGGGAGATATTAATAAAGTTTTAAAAATTCATGATCAAACCAGAACTCGTAATAATGGATTTAAGCTTGATAAATTTAGGTTCAGAAGGGAAATTGGTAAAAATTGGTTTGGTAATAGAGTAGCTGATGCATGGAACAAGCTTCCTAGTATGATAGTAAATGCCAATACCTTAGACACCTTCAAATGTAGATTAGATAGACATATGACAGAGGTAGGGTGGGTATGAATAGGTTAGTGCTTATTAGAAAAATCATAAAAAGAAAAACAGAATAAATAAGTAGAGTAGAATAGAATAGGTTAGACATGCTGAAAATACAATTCAAAAATGGAGCTGCCTCGTGTGTGCCAGTAGGCATGTTGCAGTGTCCTCTATTCTTATGTTCTTATGTTCTAATCGTAACTTCACGAACAGAACTTAAATTCCACGACACACAGATAGACTGTTCCAAGTGAGAACTAGCGGAAATAATACTCAGAATTAGTTTTCAAATTCTGGACTGGGCTGGAGAGTTGAGACGACGCCGAATGCAACTTCTGAACCCCTGTAGGGAATAATTTTAGGATTTGGGGAAAACGATTAAGAGATTAGGTTAGAAATACTCAAAATACAATAAATTTGGAGATTAAAAGATTGGGGTAAATGTCATTTCTAATCTCTCGGATAATTGTTGATTAATTATACTGTATCTGTTAATGGCTTCTTTCGAGTTGCCAGATTTTGTTTTTTTTTTTAATTCTATTTTGGAGAGTGAATTAATCACGTGTTTATCTTTTTATCTATTGTCTCTCTCGAGTTGCCAGTTCGTACAACTGATCAATTTTATTGCTAATATTTCTTTATTATCCTTTAATTGATATGAATTTTTGTAAATCTATTTTTTAGAGATTAATTAAGAGGCCATTTTAAGTTTTATATTGGATAATTATTGATACATAAAAACACCAACAAAGTTGTATTACAAGTAAATGTTTTGATTAAGATTATTCATATATATATATATATATATATATATATATATATATATATATATATATATATATATATATATATATAATATATATATATATATATATATATATATTAATCAAGTGAAATGTTTAATATGGCATTGCTTTTCAGGTTTGAACACACGCACGCACGCACACACTCACACATACACGTGATAATGCTCATCATCATTACCTTTGTTTTTAAAGTATCTCTAAATATAATTATTCATTTCTCAGTACTTTCCATTGCCCGTAATTGCGTAAGTGTGTCTGTCTATATACGCCAGAAGTTGTTTTTAAGACTTAATGAAAATAATACTTTGTTTTTCATAGTTTAAAAAACCAGACATTAAAGTTTTATTTCTTTTATTTTTGTATCCTCTGAAAGTCCATTCTGTAACTTATCGTCCGAGAAAAATAGAAAAACTATAAAGTTGTTTTCTGTTATTATCCTTTGAGATTCGATTCTTTTACTTATTGTATGGGTAAAAATGGAAAAGTACTTTTTTCTAGTACAATTGCCCCGAATTACATAAGAACATAAGAATAGAGGACACTGCAACATGCCTACTGGCACACACAAGGCAGCTCCATTTTTGAATTGTATTTTCAGCATGTCTAACCTATTCTATTCTACTCTACTTATTTATTCTGTTTTTCTTTTTATGATTTTTCTAATAAGCACTAACCTATTCATACCCACCCTCAGAAGCTGCATTAAGTCTGGAATTAAGACAAATCTAAATTCAGAAACCTTATGGGTTGAAATTAAAAATAATATAGAAAGTCTAGTTGTAGGAGTAGTCTACAGACCACCTGATCTAGATAATATAGAGTCGCAAGTTATATACGATGAAATTTCTGAAGTGAGCAGGTCAAATAGAGTTTGCATTGTAGGCGATTTTAATTTTAGACATATTAACTGGGAAACCATAACAGGTGATAGTAGCTCTAAGGAGTTTTTGGAAGTAGTAGAAGACAATTTCCTTTCTCAGCATGTACATGAAGCAACACGGGGAGTGAATACACTAGATTTAGTTCTTAGTAATAGAGAGAATATGGTTACAAATTTAGAAGTTGGTGAAAAATTGGGCAACAGTGACCATGATTCCATTAGATTTAACATAATTTTCAAGGAAACTATAAAGGAAAATAAGAATATTGTTCCAAACTTTAGAGCAGGAGATTTTGAGGGCTTAAAAACTAAATTATCTAATGAGGTATGGGAAGGAATTTCTGGGGTACAGATGTGGGTAGTTAATCCAGCAGGTCAGGTCGCAGGTAGCGGATTACCCCGAAATTTGGGTACCACATGCCAAGGATTATCACAAGATAAGATCAATACATTAAATTCTCTCACAGGAAAGAACAGCAGCCCGTCAGTTCATATAAATTTGGATGAGGAATATAACAATTTTGTCATGACTCTTAAGAATAGTCAGAGAGACTATATTCCCATGAAACATTGCAGATCAAGAAAAAATGACCCTAAATGGATGAACAATAGAATAAAGAATCTTATAGGTATTAAAAGAGGAATATACAGGAAACTAAAAATAGGTGAAGAGCAGGTGAGGCAGCAATATATACAGTTAAACAGGGAAGTTAAAAAGATAGTTAGAGAGTCGAAAAGAAAATACGAAGTTCGAATAGCAGGAGAAGCTAAAGAAAATCCTAAAGGGTTTTATCAACATTATCAAACAAAATTTAAGGAAAAAGTCGGACCAATTGAAGTAGCCAATGGCCATATCACAGATGACGATAAAGTGATGTGTACATGTTTAAATGATTATTTCTTATCTGTATTTACAAATGAAAACTTGGAAAATATTCCGGAAGTAGAATCCATTTACAGAAACAGCCCCGATAACATACTTAGTTCAATAAATATTAGGAGAGAGGAGGTAATAAAAGAAATAGATAAATTAAAGGCTCATAAATCTCCGGGACCTGATGGAATATATGCTAGAATATTAAAGGAATGCAAGGAAGAGCTTAGTTGTCCTCTAACTGCATTATTTAATAATTCAATAAAATTAGGATCGGTACCCATGGAGTGGAAATTGGCAGATGTGGTACCGATATTTAAAAAAGGAGAACGTGTTAAAAAGAATAATTATAGGCCGGTAAGTTTAACGTCAACAGTGGGTAAGATTCTAGAATCCATAATTGCAAATAAAATAAGGGCACATCTAGAATTACACAGACTGATAAAACTTTCACAACACTGGTTTCTTAAGGGTTTTTCGTGCCTTACAAACTTACTGTCTTTTTATTCAGAAGTTTACGAGGCAGTAGATTGTGGCAAAGAATATGATACAATATATCTAGATTTTAGCAAAGCTTTTGATAGAGTTCCTCACAAAAGATTAGTTAAAAAGCTGGAAGCTCATGGTATAGGAGGAGCTGTGCTCAGATGGATCAAACAATGGTTAAAAGACAGAAAACAGAGGGTTTGCATAAATGGAGAGAAATCAGAGTGGGGCTCGGTTACAAGCGGGGTACCACAAGGCTCGGTACTGGGTCCTCTATTATTCATCGTATATCTAAATGATCTGGATTCGGATATCAGTAGTAACCTAAGTAAATTCGCAGACGACACTAAAATAGGTAGAACTATAAATGGAAAAGAAGACATTCATGCTTTACAGGAAGATCTAAATAGATTATCTGAATGGTCGGACAAATGGCAAATGGAATTTAATGTTGAAAAATGTAAAGTAGTTAAAATGGGTACTATAAAAGACAATACTAGTTATAAGCTAAATAACCATGAAATCATGAGTTCTCAGTGTGAAAGGGATTTGGGAGTTCTTGTGAGTAGTAGTCTTAAGCCAAGAGAGCAATGCACAGCAGTCAGAAATAAAGCAAACAGAATTTTAGGATTTATCTCAAGAAGCGTTAGCAATAGGACGGAAAAAGTTATTTTGCAGCTCTATCTTGCATTAGTTAGGCCCCATTTAGATTATGCTGTGCAATTCTGGTCACCCTATTATAGAATGGAAATTGAATCCTTGGAGAGAGTGCAGCGAAGAATGACCAAGATGATACACAATATCAGAAATCTACCATATGAGGACAGATTAAAAAAACTTAATCTACATTCTCTAGAGAGGCGAAGAGTTAGGGGGGATATGATTGAAGTGTATAAATGGTTTAAAGGGATTAACAAGGGAGATATTAATAAAGTTTTAAAAATTCATGATCAAACCAGAACTCGTAATAATGGATTTAAGCTTGATAAATTTAGGTTCAGAAGGGAAATTGGTAAAAATTGGTTTGGTAATAGAGTAGCTGATGCATGGAACAAGCTTCCTAGTAGGATAGTAAATGCCAATACCTTAGACACCTTCAAATGTAGATTAGATAGACATATGACAGAGGTAGGGTGGGTATGAATAGGTTAGTGCTTATTAGAAAAATCATAAAAAGAAAAACAGAATAAATAAGTAGAGTAGAATAGAATAGGTTAGACATGCTGAAAATACAATTCAAAAATGGAGCTGCCTCGTGTGTGCCAGTAGGCATGTTGCAGTGTCCTCTATTCTTATGTTCTTATGTTCTTATATGTCTATCTAATCTACATTTGAAGGTGTCTAAGGTATTGGCATTTACTATCCTACTAGGAAGCTTGTTCCATGCATCAGCTACTCTATTACCAAACCAATTTTTACCAATTTCCCTTCTGAACCTAAATTTATCAAGCTTAAATCCATTATTACGAGTTCTGGTTTGATCATGAATTTTTAAAACTTTATTAATATCTCCCTTGTTAATCTCTTTAAACCATTTATACACTTCAATCATATCCCCCCTAACTCTTCGCCTCTCTAGAGAATGTAGATTAAGTTTTTTTAATCTGTCCTCATATGGTAGATTTCTGATATTGTGCATCATCTTGGTCATTCTTCGTTGCACTCTCTCCAAGGATTCAATTTCCATTCTATAATAGGGTGACCAGAATTAAGAACAAGAACATAAGAATAGAGGACACTGCAACATGCCTACTGGCACACACGAGGCAGCTCCATTTTTGAATTGTATTTTCAGCATGTCTAACCTATTCTATTCTACTCTA